>OY992878.1:58968169-59208169 GCA_963921405.1 Cepaea hortensis | reverse complement strand
AAGCTGTTGTATGGGAAAGAAACAGATAGCGGTTTGAATAAAGCACTTCATATTCCTTGAATTAACAGCAACTTTAGTTATCTCAATTATGGGCACATGGTACAGAAGCATGCACAATGTACAAACGGTGTGAGAGCAACAAATGAGTTGTTCATACTGTAATTATAATGACGAAAAGGAAGTAAATGGATCAAACACACAAAGAAGGCTTTTCTTTTAAATGAATTGGGTCTAAGGAAATAATTTTTGTGTGAAATCAACATCAGATAATTGAGATGCTTCTGGCATATCAGGAGGTACGCCTAGCACTTTGGAAAATGCGGTGGAGGGTTGATGGCAAACGTGCAATAGTATAACAATGTTACATCAAAGAAAACAACATCAAGATATGGACTGGAAGTCAATATTACATGATGGTAAAGAACCTCAAGATATGGACTGAAAGACAATATTACATGATGGTAAAGAACCTCAAGATATGGACTGACAGACAATATTACATGATGATAAAGAACCTCAAGATATGGACTGAAAGACAATATTACATGATGGTAAAGAACCTCAAGATATGGACTGAAAGACAATATTACATGATGGCAAAGAACCTCAAGATATGGACTGAAAGACAATATTACATGATGGTAAAGAACCTCAAGATATGGACTGAAAGACAATATTACATGATGGTAAAGAATCTCAAGATATGGACTGAAAGACAATATTACGTGATGGTAAAGAACCTCAAGATATGGACTGGAAGACAATATTACATGATGGTAAAGAACCTCAAGATATGGACTGAAAGACAATATTACATGATGGTAAAGAACCTCAAGATGTGGACTGAAAGACAATATTACATGATGGTAAAGAACCTCAAGATGTGGACTGAAAGACAATGTTACATGGTGGTAAAGAACCTCAAGATATGGACTGAAAGACAGTATTACATGATGGTAAAGAACATCAAGATAAGGACTAGCAAAGGCCGTTGTGCTCACTTTGAAGATGCATGACAGAAGGTATTGGAAACCTTTAACCGTCAATGCTGGAGTGCTGACATTAGATGATGACATTAGATGATGACATTAAATGATGATATTAGATGATGACTATATATGATAATGTTGATGATGATGAAGTTTGGGAGGAAGGTGATGATATGCATCATCGGTACAAAGCACAATGTAAGAATATAATTTATTGGTGTTACGATTAGATAAACTAAGATAAACAGGCACAGCTAAGAATATTCGATATTATTGCTTCCAACATACCGTTTTATGTCGGGGTTTCAATACGAACAGACCATCTGTTCGCGTGTACGTGCGCGCGTACGTATATAGTATTTATGTGTGTGTATATGTGCGTGTGTGTGTGTGCGTGTGCGCGCGCGCGCATGTTTGTGCACATATACAAAGTTACTCTATAAAAGCAAAATTGTAATACACTATTTGTCATTTGTATTTGTCTCACCCACACACACACGCACGCGCGCGCGCGCACTCGCACGCACGCACAGAGAGTACATTAAAGAAAAAAGTTGGGGCGTTTAAACATTACAGAAATGTGTCTAAAACAGTGGTTCTCAACCGGTGAGGAATTCCCCCCCCCCCCCGGGGAAATGTTAGGGTTTCCAGGGGGAGGAGGGATTAAGATTATTTTAAGATCGCGTTAATACAACAACCAGTTACTTGATATTGTTTTTCCCTCTAAATTTGACGGTTCTGTACTTCTCGCCCTAACGAAATTCGTTTTACAACGTAAGTAGACCCGCAAATCACGTTTTATGTAGATGTCTAGACTTGTTCTAGTATGTGTTATTAAATTTAGCTTCCATTTTTATGTATACTGTGTATGGGGGGGGGGGGGATTTATAGGGAGGAAATTCGAAAGAAAGGAATGACGTTCTGAACATATGGCAAGGGGGGGGGGGGGGGGGGGGCATGAGCCAAAAAAAGGTTGAGAACCACTGGTCTAGAATATCGTGGCCAAAAAGAAGAAGATTGACATGCCACATCATATGTACATCGAAGACAACAGGCTGATAAATAGCATCATATCTGGGAATCGTCAGTGCTTTGGCCATATTAAACATCACAGCGGCTTGGGAAGAACAGCGATAGCAGTCCTGTAGTATGGGTCTCCCTGTCCAAGGAGCTAAAGACGTTGTTCGTAATCCCGTATATTCACGTGTGGAAAACAACTGCGCGAGATTCAGCAGCGGATCGCGCCGCCCTGGTAACTTACGGGGGTATGTGAACTGGTCGTTCAGAAAGCAATGGCAAACTACCGAACGTAAAACTTGCCTAGTATATCAACAGCAGCTAAAAAATGCTGGTGTTGACTACAACGTCCTGTAAGGGATATGCAACATTTAAAAAAAAAAAAACACACACACACACACACACACACACGGGTCTGTGGTGTGATAGCGTCATCACATTTTGTGAGGCTTGCCAGCAAGGAGGAATAGGTGGACAATCTGTCTCTCATGTTGAGACGCGAGGAACAGGTGTCGAACCCCCGGCCGGCTGTGCCTCATGACATTGCCAGGATTATCAACATTGCTAGCTGGCCCGCCTGAATTATGACTGATTGCATCCTAATAGGCCTGTCCGCGGATGTGAAGTTGCATTGTTGGTCTTGAACACCCCGCTGGTTCTCGTGGCTTCCAGAAGAGATGGAGAGCTCGGCAACAGACTGGCACTATAGTACTGTGTTATCTGGGCGTAGATCAACCTCACTCCAATAGATGCAAGCCGTTTTGTTTGTTTTTTTTCTTTTTAAACAGAGCTCAGACGACCTCAACGCCAATACTCGGACTTAAGAGTTAAGACTCAGTCTTCCAGAGGTGTCACAACCATTTTAAGGCTTAAATGTGTATATTTGTCCAGTCTGATTGCCATCCTTGTCATTCTGAAATATCTGACTACTGGCTCACTTCTTATCATATTCTAAATCCGGAATTGGCCGGGTAAAAGAAAATGAAATAGTATTACTGAGAAGTGGCCAAAGATAAATAGTATTATCATAACAGACAAAGAAAAGCCAATTAATGTTCTAAAATAAAATAAACGCTTATTTTCACCAGGCTGGAAGATGAATCCCTCGCGACAAATATCGTGGCGCTAAATAAAGCAATCAACCTTTCATGGGCGTAGCTGTGTTAACAATTACAGAGTCCCTTGGCGCTTGCAAATTAGAGAAGCTATTGGGATATCGGAAACAATTAATCCCCAGGCAGGATCCGACCTTTGGAGAGAGGCTAGCTATTATCAATTGTAAATGAGCAGAAGCTAGTGAGAGTAATAGTAGCAGCCACTGATTTCGTTGAGTTTCATTCTCATTAACAAAAATTACCGCCAATAGTTTCGGATTCGACAAGGGATATCTTGTCTGCTCACACAGGAATGGAGATGGTGGCACTTCTACTTCTGCTGTAATAACATTGAATATTCAGAAGAACATTAGATCATTGGGCCTTTGAAAACACAAATTCAAGCGCTGTCAATTTCGTATCCCATTGCTAGATTGTAGTGTAGTAAGGTTTCAACTATCATAAGATTGCAACTATTATACAATATTGCTAGCTTGTAGTGTAGTCAGATTTCAACTATCATAAGATTGCAACTATTATACAACATTGCTAGCTTGAAGTGTAGTAAGAATTCAACTATCATAATATTACAGCTATAGCACAACCCTGAGGAGCGTCTGGCCAGCGGCTAGAACGCAGGGCTTCCATTCGGGAAACCCGGATTCGAATCTTCGGCAAGGTGGTGGATTTAGTATGCTGTCGGAGGGATAATAAAAGAATCTTGACATGCACAGCTAGTTGCAACTGCACTAACCAGATAGCCTTAATTCCTCAAGCTCAAGACCCCACTATCCTACGCTGCAAGGTACTATAGGCAGGAGTGACACTCTTATACAACCATGCTGAAAGTGCTATGTATAATGTTCAGTCTACACAAGGTTCTCGGGATTAAATCCGCAAAAGTTAGATCCATTAGCGCAGTTACATTTCCATTGGTATATATGGGATCATTCTGGCCTATGCAGTCCATTATGTAGTGGATAACGTCTCTTTTCATAACCCATACTTCTCGATATTCGTAGGGGTAAAGTGGTACGTTTTGAATGAGGTAAAGACACAAAGACAACTTACAACAATCATAAGAAAGAGGCAATCATCATTTTGGGCACATTATGAGAAGGCAAAAACTGGAACATGCTGTGGGACGACTTCTGAAAAGAGAGACAGAGGAATACAACCTGGAAATATTATTGATGGTCTTGGAGACTGCAAGATGTGGGGAAGCTTGATGTGACCATTGTTTTCTTATTGTGCCTTGGTGGTATATGATCATTGTTTTCTTAATGTGCCAAGATGGTATGTGATAATTGTTTTCTTAGTGTCTTGATGGTATGTGATCATTGTTTTCTTAGTGTCTTGATGGCACGTTATAATTGTTTTCTTAGTGTCTTGATGGTATGTGATAATTGTTTTCTTAGTGTCCTGATGGTATGTGATCATTGTTTTCTTAATGTGTCTTGATGGTATGTGATTGTTGCTTTCTTATTGTGCCTTGGTGGTGTGTGATCATTGTTTTCTTAGTGTGCTTTGATGGTACGTGTGCATTGTTTTCTTAGTGTGCTTTGATGGTGCATGATTGTTGTTTTCTTAGTGAGTCTTAATGATATGTGATCGTTGTTTTCTAAGTGTTCCTAAATGGTATGTAGATTTTACTTGTTTCCATCATTTTTTTTTTTTAATTTTAAATTCGATGTTATTTTCCATCACTTTAATATTCTTCAAAATTTGATTATTTCATTATATTATATTTTATCAAATGTCTTGATGTAATTTATGAAACACAGGTATAGGTTTTACAACGTCATAATCGATTTTTCTTACAATTTATTCGAAAATGCATTATTTGTTCAATTTTCTTCCACAGATCTATACTGTTCTTCGCCAATTTTGTATCTCTATTTTCCTTCTTCTTCGCGGTGTAACTCAAAATTGAAGCTTGGTGACAATCAAGCCGTTTATGATGTTTATTTACGAAATTCTTCTCATTTAATCGCTCCTTTTGTTTTTTTAAAGCTATAAATACAGCTTTCAGCATATCACTTGGCATGTATCCATTATTTTAAATATCATTCAACAGTTTTAGTGATATGATTATTCCGAATTCCCTCAGTACTTCTAAATCCTCTATTGTGAATTAACTGGCCATGACATACTTCCTTTCTTCTTGGGATTGGCAGAAATAGTAATTTTATCATTTAATATTGATAGACCTTCTGAGTTAATTTCCTACTTAATAAATTCTATTTTTTTCTCAACATATCTCTTTCTCTTATTATTATTTTTCGTTCCCTCGCTCTAAACTCAAACTTAGTCCATACACATGATACTACTTCCAGTGCACTGAACTGATTTTTTAATATGGATTAGCTTTCCCTATTGCCAATGTCCTTCACCATAAGTAATTATTGTATTTGCAAATGCAAAGGAAAACACACAGTGAACCTTGCAAATACTGTTTTGTGTGACATAACAGTCGTTTTTTTTTCTTCAATTGTAAGCAAGTGCATCGACTTCACTGCACCATGTTTTACCACAAATGGTTCGATCGCTTTCCACGGAGCGGCCGGTAGAAAGCGTAGTACATATTATGGACTCCATAGTTCCAGCGACGACCCCCTGGATCTCCGAAAACATTGTACTCCAGAACCGAATGATGGAGTCTGAAAACGAACCCACGACCTTTGAAACGCGAGGCGCGTGGCTTGACCATTTCGCCACGGAGAGCGTCATGCCTTTCGCTGGACGTTTTCTACCACAGTGTTTGCTCTCTCTCTCTCTCTCTCTCTCTCTCTCTCTCTCTCTCTCTCTATCTCTCTCCCTCTCTCACTCTCTTTCTTTCTCTCCCTCTCTCCAGGGGGCTTGACCACTTGGTCATGAAGATATGTATGCCGTTATTACCACTTATCTCTGCCGAGTGGTAGTAGTCTTGCGAACTGTATTAGCCCATCGTGTGTGTGCGTGCGCGCGCGCGTGTGTGTG
Organism: Cepaea hortensis; assembly: GCA_963921405.1. Lineage (NCBI taxonomy): Eukaryota > Metazoa > Mollusca > Gastropoda > Stylommatophora > Helicidae > Cepaea > Cepaea hortensis. The sequence goes on along the minus strand of OY992878.1, from coordinate 59,202,090 downwards.
TGTGTCGCTTACTTATTACTTTCAGCGTAAGAACTAAGTCTTTTTAATGTCCGTAGCAAATTTTTGAATATTCTAAATCAGTGTTTTGTAATTGCTAGCACGTGATCTCCAGTGAAAGCAAATTTATTCAAAGCCATCGCCAATTTACATAGAAATAAACACGGCAATTAAGTGGAAACGAGTCAAACAGAGAAGAAAGACTTTTGGGAAACAAAGACAAGGATTTCCTCCAGACCGACATATACTTACGTATGCACTCGTGTTTTTCATTGAATACACTGGTCTACACACATTTTGGGGTCTTAAATTTTATAGCTGTTCTTGGGTAATTTTGTGTTGCTGATTCCAAAAATGTAATAAGATTTTTTTTTCTATCAGCTCTAGTGTTTGAGATAACTAAGAATGACCTTCTTAGTAGGGCAATTGTTATGTACAAGTCTAGAGTTATGTGCCATCGGTGGCATTTTGACTGTAATCTGCATTCATATTATATGTAATTATTGTGCATTTATTACCTTCATATAAAACACCAAAAATGTATTAAAACTTTATCACTAGCATTTGTTTATCTGTAGTCAACACACAAAAAGCTTCCTTTCGAGTACTTCCTGGAATGTGGTATGACCGGACAGCCAAGCTTAAAGGTCTAACAGTAATCTGCCATCATGTGTGAATTCCAAAGTCACCGGTATCTCTCTTCCATTGTTTTTATATTTTGGTGAAATCTTTCACCTTGCTCCTCACAAAAGTCGCCAAGATTTTCGGGAAAGAAATGCAAATGAATAGGGGTTAGTGCAATTTTATGCTCATGTTGCGTCCAAGCTTACAAAAACTCGACAGTTTGTTTTCAACTAATTCAGAATAAGTGTACGCTTTAAAGTTGCCCTGAATGTTTTACATAAAACCAAATGATGGTCAGGCTATGGACTTTGTTATGTTCATCGAATCAATACAATTTGGATCGTTTATTAACTTTCTAATTTGAGGTCCATCAAAAATTCCAGCTTTAAGTTTTTTATGCTAAATTCCCCCCCCCCCCCCGATGGTGTTTCCACCTTGTCGTGGTGGGGGAGCTTGAGTTTCTCAATTACCCTGAGAGCTATGCCGGCGGTAGCTTAGCTACCAGCAGGGCCTCCCAAGCCGGACAGGTCAAAGGGTAGAGAATAGACAAGGGTCCTCCAGGTTTGGGGTTGAAGCGTGGGGTTAACATCCCCACCTTTGTAAAAACCATTTTGTTACGAAACAGATACATGAGCCTCGAATTCGGACTGACTTACAAAACACTGATCAGACCAGTTGTGCTGTATGGCTCTGAAACCTGGAGTACAACGAAAGGACACGAAGCCTTGCTACAAACCTTTGAGAATAAAGTTTTAAGACGCATCTTTGGACCCATTAGTGATACACAAAGTGGAGAGTGGAAAAAAAGAAGTAACAAAGACATTTATGATCTGTTTAAGTCCCCGCTAATCACTGGTATCATGAAGGCTAATAGACTATAATGGCTGGGGCATATAGAAAGAATGGAAGATAATAGGGAAACAAAACTCGCTTACACTCAGGAAATAAATTACCGTAGACCCCGAGGTAGACCAAGAAGACGGTGGAGATATAATATATATACAGACCTACAAGCACTTGGAATCAACGACTGGCAAGAGAAGACGAATGGAGACGGATTGTATCTGCAGCAAAGAACCTCAATGGCTCGGAACGCTGAAGATGAAGAAGAAGAAGAAGAAGAAGAAGAAGATGCTCAATTCCGAAAACTTTCTGCATAAATAATTAAAACAAGTACCGTCTTTGTTCAGTGCCTTAACAAACTGCGTCATCGAGCCAAGCTTTTATATGTAACGGTGGCAGTAGAACTCTCTTTTTCGATCAATGAGAGGCTTGTTGACAATATTTTCTTCTCCAACTTTAAATTCATACCTCAACGGCCAATATTTCTTTCTTCAGTAGGTATCTTTTGCCCTGCTATCCCACAAACATATAAAGCATTGATATTTGGTGAATCTCCTTTGCTGTCCAGGCTATAAGTTCATTATTTTAAGATCTAAACAAACCATCCAGTTATTTTCTAAATACTTATTTATTTTTTCAAAAATGTGCTTATTGTAGCATAATCCTCCTTCATTGTAGTAGAATGGGCAATTGGAATTGAACCATATTTGCTACCATTGTGTAAGAGGAAACCTTTCAAGCTTCGTTTAGAGATGTCAATGAAAAGTCGCCACTCATCTGGTGTATAACTTACACCATTTCGTTTACAAGACCTCCCACATTAGTACAAAACACAAGGTTTATAAAAGAATAGAAGATAACCTTGCTCTCTGCTGCGATACAATGTAATCTTTGTTTTAACAGTCATTAATTTTTTTTTTCTTTAAATCTTGAAACAAAAAGTTCTGAAGATTCCTTGGAGCGATATAGATCTCGGATTAGATCATTCAGTTTACGCTGGTCGAAGCTTTGAGCAACTGGAAAGATCATCTTCGAAATCACTATCGCTATCACTTGTCGTTCAACATGCCACTGCTGTTTCATCTTCTAGCAGTTAATCCGAAATCTGACTGAAAGTTGGAATTGGTATGTCATCTCCGTGTGGAACAGGTCGTCTAGCAGAATCTACATCTGGATATTTCCATTTTTGTGATTTTTTTCCATTAAATCAATCAATCATGTGCCATGCCGGAAAGCGTGGGCGGTCATGATTCGCCATTTCACTCGATCACCAGAGTCGTGGATCAGCTCAGTGTTCCTGTCTCGTCCATGCCATGTGGCCAAGCCATCCAGGTATTTTCCTCTCGGTCTTCCTCTTGGTCTGTTCCCTTCGATCTTGCCAGCTGTCACTAAGTTCTCCAGTCCATTTCTTCTCATAACATGTCCAAAAAATTTTGACTGTCTACGTCTAATTTCTCTAATCAATCTACGATTTTCATTTGTCTCTTGTAGTACTTGGTCATTGGTTTTTCTATCTGTCCATGGTATTCTTTGCATTTTCCTCAGAAACCACATTTCTGCAGCCATCAGATGTTTTTCAGCTTGACTGCACATTGTCCAATTTTCACATCCATACAAAAGAACAGGCTCTATGTATCCCCTCAACACTCTTTTTCTCGTTTCAATTGACATCATTTTATTGGTCAGAATGTTTTTCATCTTGCTAAAGGCTACTTTCGCAATGGCGATTCTTGTTCTAATCTCTTCAAGGCATCTGCCATCAGATGTTATGACTGTTCCGAGATAATTGAACCGATTCACTTGTTGAAGAATATTCCCATTTACTTGTATATTACATTGTGGTACTTCGTTCTTCCTAGTGACGACCATAACCTGTGTCTTCCTACAATTTAATTCCAACCCCAGCTGCTCACTGTGTACAACAACCGCATCTACTAATTGTTGCAGATCCTGTGCATTGTCTGCAATCAATACTGTATCATCTGCATATCTAATGTTATTTATGTTTCGTCCTCCAATGCTGATTCCATTTAGGTCTTCTACATTTCTGAAAATATTTTCACTGTATAGGGAAAAAAGATCTGGAGACATCCCTCCCTAACACCTCTCTTAATAGGTTGATATTGTCCTACTTCATTATCAATCCTTATGGCAGCTTGTTGTTTCCAATATATGTTTTTTATAAGTCTAATGTCTTTCCCATCAATTTGTAGATCTGCAAGCATATCCACAATGTTGACATGTCTAACTCTATCAAAAGCCTTTGTGTAGTCAATAAAGCAAAGATGTATATCCTTGTTTACTTCTAAAGCACGTTCAATAACTGTTTGCAAAATATACACAGCATTTACTGTACCCTTTCCTTCTACAAACCCACATTGTTCTTCCCCTATTTCAGGTTGTATTTTCTTCCTCACTCTTTGCATGATAATTCGTAACAAAATCTTTGTGCTGTGACTCATTATACTAATTGTTCTATGTTGATCACATTCTAAGGTTCCTGATTTCTTTGGGATTGCAATAAATACAGAATTACATAATTCAGACGGTATATCTCCAGTATCATATAATGTGTTCAGCAGTCTAGTGACTTGCTCTAGTCCAAATTCTTCTAAAGTTTTAATCATTTCTGTTGTGATGTTATCTGCACCGGGGGCCTTGCCAGCTTTCATATGCTTAAGAACATTTTGAACCTCCATCTTTAAAATTTCTGGTCCTTCATTATTAAATCTAATAGCATACTGTTCCTCTCTGTTATCATTATACAGGTCTTTCACATAATCTGTCCATACATGTAGAATCTGATCTTTTTCTATTATGATTTTGCCATCTTTAGTTTCTAGACAGCCTGTTGATGTACTTGTTCTTTTATTAGTAAGTTCCTGAATTCTTTTGTGCACTAATTTGGTATTTTGACTGTTGTGTTGTTTTTCAATTTCTAAGCACTTTTCCTCAAGCCATGATTCTTTTGCCTTCCTACATAATATTCTGACTTGTCTGTGAATTTCTTCATATTTGGCAGGATTATTTTTGTTGAGTCTTCTTGTTTCCATTAAGTGTAAAATTTCCTCAGTCATCCATTTCTTACGACCCACCTTCTTTAATTTTGGAATAGTTGTTTCTGCAGCCACATTGATTGAATTCTTTAACATTTCCCATTGATCATCCGCATCCTGGAATAGGATCTCTAGATCAGACAATATTTCAAATCTGTTCTGTACTTCTATGTTGAATTTGTTTTGTATTTCCTTATCATTACTCAATGTACACAAGTCATATTTAGTGTTTCCTGTTATATACTTGACTTTCTTCAACTTTATCCTCAATGTTCCTGTGAGTAATCTGTGGTCACTATAACAATCAGCACTGGGAACTGTTTTTGCTACTGTTAGCGCGTTTCTAAATCTTCTGCTAATGAGAATGTAGTCAATCTGGTTTCTAATCCTGCTATCAGGACTCCTCCAGGTCCATAATCTTCTAGGGTGTTGCTTGAACCAGGTGTTTCCTACAATCATTTCCTGTTCTTTTGCCCACTCTACTAGTCTGTATCCTCTTTCATTTCTCTCTTCTAAACCATAGTTTCCTATTGTGTATCTATCCCCTTGATTTCCTACTTTTGCATTGAAGTCCCCTATTATGATGTTTATTTCTGAATTTTTACATTTCTTTAAGGCAGACTCTATGTCATTATAAAATTCCTCTACACTATCTTCACTGGACTCTCCTGTTGGGGCATATACCTGAATAACATTTATGTTAAAAGGTCTGCCACTCAATTTAACTAGTAGAACTCTGTCCGACACGGCCCAATATCCCTGAACAGACGTTGATGTTTTCCGGTCCAAAATTATTGCCACTCCCCTATGTCGATCTTCACCTCCAGAATAAATAATATTAAAATCTTTATGTATCTTGATGCCTGCTCCTGTCCATCTCGTTTCGCACATACCTAATATATTAATTTTTTCTCTTTGAATTTCTTGTGTTATGTTCTCTAATTTTCCGTCGTTGTTTAACGTCCTAACGTTCCATGTTCCTAATTTTAATGTCTCTGTCCTTGTCTTGCTATGATCAGTCTTTAAGCGAATCATAATAAACTAGGCACTTTCAAAGAGGTAGTTTGCCGTTGCTTTCCTCTATGGCAGTGACCATACTGGCCGGATGACCGCAATCATTGTCTCTCGAAGAGATCCTCTGCTTGCCGTCGCGAAACTCGAGACCATAACCAACAAATATCTGTCGGCTGCCCTCAAAATTTCATCCACCACCTGCCTTCCGTGGCTTCTTTTGAACACTTCCAATAAACGAACACGAAATAACATCACATAATCCAAAGGAAAAACACTATCCACACGAATTCCACGGGAATTTCCATAGGAAATCCACAGAAAACCATTGGAATTCCAAATTTTGCAAGGGACTAGATAGCAATAGTTTTTATTTTTTTTTTTTTTTCAGAGCCTTATATAGAAAATAATGTAATATTAATTAAATACAAATGCGTGTATCTTTAAAAAAAAAAAAAGAAAGAAAGAAAGAAAACAAGAGCTGCTACACACAAATAAATGTGATATTTAGATTTAGCAGGCCTCATTTATCCAAATTCAGGTGTAAAATTTTTGGAATCAAAACTGTGTTGGGTTGTGTTATCTTTCCCAAAAGGGACGACATCTTTTGGTCACAATCGCAAACGTTTAATCGGGTTTATATGTTAAACTAAATCGTTGCTGTGATTTTGAAATATAACTGCAGAACATGACCGCCCACGCTTATCGGCATGGCACATGATGGAAGGATAGAAATGTCCTGTTAGGGCGTAAGGGAGAAAAACCGACTAAACACATTTTCAAAACACACTTATGTCCCTTGAATTTATTGATTGATTGATACAGTATTTGTATATACTATTATTTTTAAGCCGGCTTAGAGGTTAGCGACTTCTCTCCGTAATCTCGTATACTCTCGTAGGTAACGTGATGACGGTGAGAATCAGCAGTGGTTCGAATCGCATCGGTAACTTACGGGGTATGTGAGCCGGCCGCTCAGAAAGCAATGGCAAACTACTGAGCGTAATCTTGCCAAGAAATCAACATACAGCTGAAAGATGCTGGTGTTGACAGCGATGACCTGTAAAGGATATGCAAAACATTTAATTTAATTATTTTTAAGGCAAGCAATGTGTAGACTTGTTCATAATTAGTTGGATTTTGCAGCAAAGGATGAGGTAGCCAGTCTCACGCCAACTCTCCCTTGTCGTTTTAACGACATGCACGTTAGGTACAATATACTGCAGACTATTATTTGCTTCCTAGCCTTATGGTCCCTGGTAAGACACGGGTGGACTATCTGTTGGTTGATGTTTTATGTCCACTGAGTGAAGACAAGAAATCGAGATATTGTGTTGTGGTTGTTTTTGTTTATATAGCAGGATCAATAACATATGCTATTACACTACCTGTTTTATGAATGGTAACATTCGAAGTATTTCAGCTAGCAGTCCCTATCTTCCATTGTCATCATCATGTGCCCTATCAACTGGCGTAGTCGTTTATGCATCTCCACAGCTATCTGTCCCCAGTTTTCTGAATAGGTTACATTCATAATATTATTCCCTATTAAATGACGAAACATGTTTGTGGGAAGACAGAGATTATGGTTGTCACTAAGAAGAAATATATATAACATCTGATGGAGGTGCCTTGAATAGCTTAGAACAAGAATCGCTATGTCAAAGGTAGCCTTTTGCAAGATGGAAAACATTATCATCATCATCCAGTGCCTTGCAGGCTATCGTGGGCGATCATGCCTCTCCAAAAATTGCGATTTCCGACGTCATGGATCAATTCGTGTGGTAACTCCCTTTCGTGCCGTGACACAAGACTCTTAAGCATCTTCTCACACTCTCTTCCTCTGTCTCTCTTGCCGCAAATCTTTGGGGTTGTCACAACATATTCCAATTTCTGTCTTAGTATAAGGTGGCCAAAAACGATACTGCTTCTTTCTGATGTTTGTGATAAGTTGTCTTTGCGACTCAGCTTCCCCCAAAACGTCCAAATTGCTCATTTTGGCTGTCCAATTAATTTTCAGCATTCTTCTATAAAAATCACATCTCCAAGGCTTCCATGGATATTTAATGGAAATCATACTGAACAATGAAACGGTGTCAACTGCGACGAGAACAAGAGTGTTGAAGTGCTACATAGAACCTATACTTTGTATGGATATGAAACTTGGAAATAATCATACATTTTGATAACGAAGACACAAACAATAGATAACATGATTTATTGCATGGCATATTTCGCCGCATCTCGTCAGGCACATACTGCAGAAATCGCACAACATAAAAATCCATCAAACTGAAATATACATTTGCTCGCACAGTAATTTCAGTTGTCTACCACGGTTAATTTTACATTGACTATCATGTCTTTCAGTTTGCACAAAACTGGCCTATGTAGATTAATCATGATGGCTTCTGTGGACTTTAACATGCGACTATTTTGTGTATTAAACAACACAGGAGACACATTGCCTCTATCAATCACGTGACCGGTTTCCAAAACTTCCCGTGCAATCGATGACATAGGAAATTTGTGGTGTGTCGGCTTGGCCAGGTCCCCAACACCTTTGTCTAGTATCTTGTTAATAAAATTGGGTACGTGTTCGACCACCCTGTTGTTTAACTGCCTCTCTGTTCTGCGAATGTAGGTAGACTGGCACCTGCATGTTAATTAGTAAGTGCAATTGGATTTGGTGTACAGGGGAACATGTTCTTTTACTGCTGGGGTGGGAATGTGTGTGGTTCTGTACCTAATAACTGGAGTTGCAGCATATAATATTTGGCAGATTGCTGTAACGAGTTGGTCCTGTAGACGTTACATTACGCCATCCCCTCGAAAGGTTATCTGGATAATTACCTTGAGTTTAGGGACTGAAGTTTCGTCGGGTTTTGGTTTTGGCTGTTGGCAATGGTGCTTTATAAATCCTGAGAAGTACTCATTCAGGCGTAAGACATTCTTCGTAGTTTCAAATTCCTCTGTCAGGGTGTATATCTTCCTGGCAAAGGAAATGTGGTTTGTGATGAAAATGTGCAGAATACCATGGACAGACAGAATACCATGGACAGACAGAATACCATGGACAGACAGAATACCATGGACAGACAGAATACCATGGACAGACAGAATACCATGGACAGACAGAATACCATGGACAGACAGAATACCATGGACAGACAGAATAACATGGACAGACAGGATACCATGGACAGACAGAATACCATGGACAGACAGAATACCATGGACAGACAGAATAACATGGACAGACAGAATACCATGGACAGACAGAATACCATGGACAGACAGAATAACCAACGAGCAAGTCCCACAAAAAGCAAATGAAGACCGTAAACTGATTAGAGAAATTAGACATTGACTGTCAACAATTTTTGGGCACGTTGTGAGAAGAAATAAACTAGAGAACTTGGTGACAATTGGCACGATTGAGGGGAATAGAACAACGGGAAGGCAAAGATGTAAATATCTAGATGGCTTGTCCACATGATATAATCGAGACAAAACCAGAGTTGACTCACGACTCTGGTGTTCGTGTAGCATGACCTCCCACGCTTATCTATCGTTATTGACACGTGAGATGATGATGTTGAATTTTATTCCATGCCGCAGTCCATCCAGCATAATTTCTCTCGGCCTACCCTGGCTGTTTACATCTGATCTTTCTAGTCGCCACTGTGTTTTCTATGCCAGTTATTGCAATACATATATTATGAACGGTTGAGTTTCAAACAGCAGTGTATATTCTCTCTATATCTATATGTATCAAACGTCATTTCATGTGACCGTGACAATTGCGCATGCGTCATAAATAATCTGCCTACATCCGATACATAATGTCTCGGAAGAAGTAAAACAGCGACCAAGTCTTTTTTCGTCATATTGCATTCCCTGGCTTAAAATAAGTATTTATCCGAATATTACCATGTCCAATTTTGACTCAAACCCGTTCGCTGATCCACGTAGTCAGCAGAGCCCCTTTTCGGTGAGTTTTCTTTGATTGATGATGCCAACTGTTCGCTTTCGATCGTTGAGGTGTGTGATCGTCGTCATCTGACTGTCTCAGATGCGGTTGTTTGTGTAGTTTGAGTATAGTCTGCCACTATCGAGTCCCACATACTCATTCGCAGTGTTCAGTCATATAATAGTTATAATACTGTTTGGGGACCTTGGTTTTAAGATTTTCATTAGCACTTTACCAGTAAACAAAGAATAATAAAGCATTTCTTGCTTAAGTGGGATCACAGATAATCATCATAAACGTTACACGGTTATTAAATGTTTATTTGAAACCAGGGTTGAGGGTGTCTCCAAAATAGTTTCAAATAAAATATATATACAAATATATTTTTACAATTAAATAGAAAGAAACAGAAACCACTGAACACAAAGTTGATTTACATTGACTAGTATTAGTAATAGGAGGTTCCATCATGATTTTCAATTTGTGCATTTTCTAATGAGACCACCACAGTAGATGATAGGCCTTGAAAAACAAACTTTAATTTAATGGTACCCCAATGATGCCTGCATGTCAATTCTAAGTGAGATATTCACATTTTTGTGAAGATGAAACAGATTTTCTCATGTTCTCCATACCTTTTGAAGCTCTTCAATGTGTCTAATTTTCTCAGCTTCTGGTCCACACGAGTTTTTATCAAACTGGTCATTGACGGATATGAAATCTGACTTCATCAATATGTTCCGTCATGTTAAATGATAAATAAATAGTACAAGTATACAAATAAATTATTAATAATCTTTAAACTTGTATTTTCTTTAACTTTAGTAGTTAGATTTCACAATGTGAGCCGATTCTGATCAATATTTGGATTATTCGTGTCAGTTCCCAACTTGGCTTTCGTTTCACAAAATATTTTTTTTTATACCACAAGTGGTATTTTTTTTATACCATGGGGATACACAAAGTGGAGAGTGGAAAAGAAGAAGCAACAAAGACATTTATGATCTGTTTAAGTTCCCGTTAATCACTGGTATCATGAAGGCTAATAAACTGCAATGGCTGGGGCATATAGAAAGAATGGAAGATAATAGGGAAACAAAACTCGCTTACACTCAAGAAATAAATTACTGTAGACCCCGAGGTAGACCAAGAAGACGGTGGAAAGATAATATACATACAGACCTACAAGCACTTGGAATCAGCGACTGGCAAGAGAAGGTCAACCAGAGAGACGAATGGAGACGGCTTGTATCTGCAGCAAAGAACCTCAATGGCTCGGAATGCTGAAGAAGAAGAAGAAGACAGCTGGAAGATGGTTAGCTATGAAACTCTCCAAAACTATGTACAAATATGTGCAGAATTCGAAAATCCATCTAAAAATACATACAGACTAATTTATACAAGTTCTAGACAATAAAATTACTTTCTTAGTGGCAAATAATTAAATTTATTAAAAAGCCATGATAATTTCAACCAATCGCTGTGCACGGAATATTAGACCAACCTTTTTTGCTGAAGATAAGATGGCGTCTGTTATTGTCACGCGAGATATGAATGAATGAATGACGTAGGAAGCATGAATGGTCTGTACAGAAGCCATTTTGGGAGACACAATTAATAAGCCCGGGGTGGCACGGTATATCACTTACTTGAAGTTTCATTTCTGGTCACGGCACAATCAAAAATCCTACTAGTAAACATAACATCAGATTGATTTGACAACATGCAAGGAATCCATCAGGGCTGTGTGCTGTCCCCCTATTTGTATTACCTGTACGCTGAAAATATAGTGAGAAATGTCAGAGATGATATAACTAGGGAGCTATATGATGCCCTAAATATCGGTGGTCATGACATACCAGAGATTCGATATGCTGATGATAAAGTATTGCTACCCACAACACAGAATGATATAGAAAACCTAATAACCTCAATCCAATTGAATAGTGAAAATGACAACTTAAATCTTAACATAGCAAAAACAAAGATAATGCATACAGATAAAACTACTATGGAGAAAGAGATATATGTTAATGAAGAAAAATTGGAGATGGTGGAAAATTTTGAATATCTTGGGTCATTGATTACCAACAATGGTGACACAATGAAAGAAGTTAAAAGATGAATATCTATTGCTCTTCAAAGACTAAAACAACTGAATAAATTGTGGAGTGAGACAGATAGAACTACAAATATTAGATTTTTAAGAGCATGCATCTTTCCCATTGCAACATACACCTGTGAGATCTGGGCACTTACTAAACAAGCTGAACAGCGCTTAAATGCATTTGAATATAAATTTTATAGGCAAATTCTAAGAATATCTTGGATAAAGATAAGAGCAAATGCATCAATACTTCAAGAGCTTAATATTGAAGAAGGTTGGCTATTAAAGATGATAAAACAAAGAAAATTGAAATATTTTGGTCACTTGAAACGTCATGAAAGTTTGGAGAGAACAATAATGTAGGGGCATATATCTGGGAAGAGAGGAAGAGGAAGGCCAAAGAGAAGATGGGTGCAGAATGTGGCGAATGATCTCCAGATGGGTGTATCGGACATGGGACATCTTGCTTATGATCGAGAGGTTTTCTGGAAGGTTGTTATGGGAGCGAGGTTCTGCAAACGACATGCTACTCAATGAATGAATGAGTAAACATAAAAGTAAAGGACCTTTTACACCTTCTAGTAAACACAAAAGTAAGGGACCTTTTACATTGACTAGTAAACATAAAAGTAAGGGACCTTTTACATTGACTAGTAAACATAAAAGTAAGGGACCTTTTACATTGACTAGTAAACATAAAAGTAAGGGACCTTTATACATGTCTTAAGGTCCATCGGGCATATGTTGCTAGACCCATATCTGTATAGACCAGTTGGCACTGGCTGGGTGATGTGCTCATTATCACGCTAGCCACTGTTACTTCCCAAGCCATTCTTCTTACCCAGTTTAGGCTGGGACAACCTGGGCATTTTTTTTTAATGTTAAAAATATCAAACCCGTGACTACACTAGAGCTAAATACATTATCAATAACTGATAATTCATTGAAGTCTGTAATCACAATTTTGAGCAGAGATGTAAATTGTTTTCTGAGTGGCGTTTCCGGAGAATTCGCAAATACAAAGACAGAGTAAAGAAATTAAAGGCCAGGTAGACAATTTAAAAATAAAAGCCATATGATTAGGCCACTGTCTTTCCTGAACCAAGGAAAGTGTAATACTGTATCACTGCATATAGAATTATATTGAACATGGGAAAGTTCCTCTGCCTCAGCATTCTCATGCCCAATGTGCCTGCAGTGTCCTTTTTCCCAAGTACATGCTGGTTGCTCCCGCCACCTCTTCCAGGAACCATGTCTTCTATCGCAGTTCTTTCCAAGCCTCTGTAACGTTTAATATGGCCTAAGTATTTCCGTTTCCCAGACATGATTCTGTTTATGAGCAGTTTTCTTCGACAGTAACTACAATGGAAAAGTATTAGTCTATAACTTTCAAAGGCACAACAAATACTGTATGCATCTTAGCATATCTAGCCACATATCTTTAGTATGCTACCAAACCTAAATGATATAAAACACCATGTGTTGCTCGATACACACAGAAAATAGCAGATCACACATTGTTCATTTTGTGGAACAGAAAGAGTTATAAGTAAACATACAAACTGTTAAGGTGAGATTTTAGTTGGAAAAGACATGATCAGTTGTGTATATATGTAAGTAATGTATTTGTACTTGCTTAGAAAGCGGTTGCTTGTCCCAGGGCAGAAGCAGTGAACACCTGCACTGTTGCATCCATATTTGCTCCTGTAATCCAGTTTGAAAATTCAACTGGGAAAAATACTGTTACCACAAACAATTTATGCTTAGGGAGTCTCCATGGCGAAGTGGTCAAGCCGTTTTACTCGGGCTCCGAAGGATATGGGTTCCATTCTTGGCCGTGTCCTTTGGTTCACGAGTGAAATTTTTTTGGAGACTCCTGTGGGTCGCCGCTAGAGCTACGGAGTTCGTGCTTTGTGTGATATTTTCCGCGCTGCGGAAAGAGACCGAGCCATATGGGATAAAACCCAGTGCAATGAAGTCGACCCTGGCGACTTTTAAAAATAATGTATGCTGGTTGACTGCCTAGCTGACATACTCGTGTGGCACAGGATATTTAGTAATGTATGAAAAGTGTATTGGTGATAATTTAATTGTAAGGAAAAATGTAAGCTTTCAAAATGTGATTGTATAGACAATGGAAGAAGAATATCATGGGAAGAAAAGAAAACAAATAAATAAGTGTTACAGAAACTGGGATTTAAGAAAACATCACTAAATGAGATCAATCACACAATTAAAGTACTTCAGCCTTATGAGAAGACACAATCTCTTGTTAAAAGATGTTGTGGAGGAGAAGTGTGCAAGAGAAAGACAATGTTACAGGTGAGTGGGCAACATCCAGAGATGGATTTGGAGAAGCTCAAATGAATGCACCATAAAGATAGGACAGAGGGTAATACAGACTCATTACAGGTTATCTTCACTGCAGAGATGGCACATGATTGATTAATTGATCCGACATAGTCAGTATTTTAAAAAAACATTACAGACTATGATTGTTACAGCAAACTGGTATTTCACACATACCAATGAAAACATTTAACATGCAGTGGGATATTTACACTGCCATGTATCTTTTACTTCATTTTAAAGAATTGTCTATGTTATTTGACATCATGACTTCTATCCTGGTGTGTAGATATGCACGGACAGTTGAAGACAGATTTAAATTCTTGGGAGTCTTCGTGGAAAAGTGGTCAAGCCATCTGCCCCATGCTCTGAAGGTTGTGGGTTCGATTGCGGGCTATGTCTTTCGGTTCACGGGTGCATTTTTCTTGGAGATTGCTAGGGGTCATTGCCCAAGCTATGGAGTTCATGCTTTGTGCGACACTTTCGGCGGGCTGCTCTGTGGAAAGAGACCGGGCCATATGGGATAAAACCCAGGGCAATGAAGTCGAATCCTCTCGACTTTTAAGACTTTTTAAGACTTAAATTCTGTTTTCCTTTTGGCTTATTTAAAATTTAGATAGTTGTATATATGAAACTGCTGTCATTCCAGCGAACTTTAGGGATTGCTCTAGGGGCTCCGCAGTTGCCTTCTTCAGTTATTGCTATGAATTGATGCAAATTTGAATAAGAAGATGCTCCTGCTACTTAACCAGTTGTTCCTTGGTAAGGCTGGATTCAAGGTCACTGGCTGTTTACCTCAGTGTTATAGTCACTGTTTTCTCTTTCCTTTTGATAATATTTTCATTCTTAGCAGAACTAAACAATTTCCTTGATTACTTTTTATGTATTCACATTTCCATATTCTGGTTATTGTCTTTCCAGACTAATTTTGTTTGCTATGTCCTGTAATTGTTTCATAGGATATCTCATCTCTTCATCTCATTAGTTTTACATACCATCAATGTTATATTCCTTTTATGGTAAAATAATTTGTGTCTGTTTAAAAAGATATGTCTAGCACATACATGGGGATCTCATTTTATAAAATATTCACACACAATATTCATATTTATTACTGTCTCTTAAAACATTGAGCCTAAAAAGGTATAGTTGTTTATTTTTAATTGCTCATATCATGTGTCTGTGTGGGTGGGTGCAGCTAGAAAATATTGCAAGAAACATGCAAAAGCATAACATATTTGTCTCATGTATGCATGTTTGTGCATAGTTTTGCTGGTAAAGATTATACGGTTACTGATAATTTGTTACCACACCTAAGGTGAAATTCATATATGATGGACAGAGGATGAAATTGCTGCCATAAACTTAATCATTTATTGTAGACAAAAGTATGATTTATTCATCAAATACTAAACATACACCATTAATGGTCATAACAAGCCATATGTTGAGTTAACATAAAGTCACTCAGGTAACTTATTTGGCAACTGTACAGGCATTAATCTTATTGTAGCTCATGAAATGATCATTTTAGCCAGTGAGAGTGTGATTACATCAGCATTGATCTATGATTATTGTAGCTCTGTAATGTATAATACAACAGCTATTATTGAAACATTCAGATGGAAATTATTATAAGTGTACTAACAATGCTGATTATACAATCATATTATTCATCTCTTCTCTAATTATAAATTATTATAAGTGTACTCACAATGCTGATTATACAATCATATTATTCATCTCTTCTCTAATTATCAAATTATCCTCACTCACTTGAGCAGGATTCTTCTGTGCAGCATGCAGCCAGGCCAGTAGGACAACAAGGGACTTTAGATGACTTCAATCCATTTGCAGATGGAAATCAGACACATCCTGCTTACCAGGTGGGAAGTGGATGAGTATAGACATTTCATTGTTCTTGAAGTTGTTTTATTTTCTTGTAGAGTTGTAAAACTGTGACAAATTAATTACAGAACCAAACCCAACTGATGAAGATAATCCAGGAGATTAATTTAACCCTAAAAAACTACACAGCTCAGTGTAGGAACTACATAATCCAAAAATTATTCAGACACTGATAAACTACATAGATCAGTGTAGTAACTACTTAATCCACACGATGAACCAAACCCTGATAAACTATACAGCTCAGTATAGGAACTACTCTTTATTGACAACCAGTACTAAATAGAGGGGTATTTAGCTATGCCGCCTACATTTGCAATCATTTTATTTGCCCATATTTACAACACAAAAAATGCTGGTTCCTGAGAACATGGGGCTTATTCCTGAATTATGAGATAAGATTTATTTCTACCTCTGCTAAATATATAACTAACTAACTACAGCACACACTACAAACTAATAAACTATGATGATAAGCAGATTAAAAAAACTCAAATTACACAGATCTGCTTACCACTAGGTCTTTGTGCTGCTTGTCCTGCGTTGCCAAAGAGGGCGATATTGTCATCTGTCAGTCTTAGGATGTGTTTGCAGGTAGGTGATTGGACCAATCAGAGCCCACTTGTCTACATCAAGCAAAAGCAAATCTCAAGGTTACTTAGCTGGAAAGTGTTTTCGCAGAAGATGAATGATCTGCCTGGGAAATTGGATCATGTTGGAAAATCAGCCATGGCTTTAGCTAGGTGCCATAAAATATAGCACAGAGAAACAAACCACTAGTGGAAGATCGGTTTGATACACATTTTGTGTGGGCAGTCATATAATTTAGTTTACTCGAATGTTGCTGCTGTTAATGTTTTAGTGGCTTTTGCTATTAGATCTAAACCCATGTAATATCTGCATGTGTCTGTAATTTGCAGCTTTGTATTATACATAGTTGGAAGGAGGGAAGCATGTGGCTTAGAGGTATAGTATCTGCCTCTGGCTTGAAAAATACCTGGTTCGTTTAAAGTTACAAATAACATGAGGATGTCATCCCTTCCCCACACACACATACACACAGTAGAGCGACAAAATGTGGTGTATGCATTTTTTGCCATCAATTTTTACACATCCCTCGATAGTTTGAAAAATCACAGAGTAGGATGAATAGTCCTCTATCGAGATGACATTTTTTAAACAAAAACTTACTCAAAACATAATATTCATGGCATGCTTGGAGACATGGCCACTACCAAGTAGGTGTCTTGTTTCTGGAAATGTGACGTAAGACAGTCTACACTGACTGTTGAGGCTTACATCATGATATCCTTACAATGTACAGTTTGGTTATGGGTTGATTTTATATGAATATTGTATAAAGACACATTCATTAATTGTTGCCTGCAGAGATAAGGAGTAAAATGGTTTGAAAAAATCGCTAATGGGGAGCTTAGGGAGAGTACTAGACAGATTCTAGCAAATCGAGAGGCAGGCACTTGATAGCACACATTGAGAAAACCTGATATTAGTATAACAAGAACGTCCATTATTTGGAACCAATAGGGCAGATTAAATATAGGGAGACCTTAAAGCATGTTTAATAATATGTCGACATTGTTGTAAATGTGAATATTACCTGACATACTTGTAGTTATTAATCTTATGTTATTAGACTTATGTGCTTGTGTATTTCTAGGGTGCTGGTGGCATTCCTCCCCCTCGATCTGCTCAGACTCAGCCTGCTATCATGACCCCGTCTGAGGCTCCTCCGCCGTACTCCCAGACCAGTGCTCAGAAAGTGGACACAAGTGAGCTGCAGAGAAGGCAAGAGGTAGGAATGTTATTTTTTGTAAACATTTAGGCACGTTTCATCTTTAAATGACCCCAAAATATTTTATGTTACATGCCTGTAATTCTTTGTTGACCACATTATGCCAATAAAAAGGGATAGGTTATTGCTTATCAATCCTTTTTATTAGCTTTATGATATATTTGTAGATTTTAATTTAGGGGAGTTTTATTTTTCCCCTCACTTAAAAAAAAAAAGCACATTGTTTTACCACTTGCTTTGCTGTAAAGTAACAAGTTTTAAGAACATTTCATCATAGTGCTTAATAAATTGATCATAGCTGGGGTTTTTTGTTTTATTTGGACATGTATAACGCTTTATTTTTAGTAACTGAAATTTTCACTTTTAACTCTTTATTGTTTATTAAGTTTGTTGCTTGGTAATGGGTAAATCCTCTGGGAGAAAGAGGGGTCTCTCCTTGGTGAAATGGTTAAGCCACCTGGCTCTTGTTCCAAAGATTGTGGGTTTGCTTTCGACTCTACCATTTGGGTTACAAATGCAGCTTTTCAGATACACCTGGGGGTCATTGCTGGTGCTATGGAGTTCCTGATTTTGTAATGCTTTTGACAAGCCACTGTGCAGACAGAAAGAAACCATGCCGTATGGGTTAAAAGCCGCTGCAGTGAAGTCAGTCTTCTTGCCTTTAAACTGCTTTTTAAAAGTGAATCCTTTGATGGATCCTGTCATAGAGGTGTGAAGTGTTATGCCTGCTAAATGATATTATAATAAAGTGGAGTGACAGAGGGTCGCAATTTCTTCCCAAAAAATTATGAAAATTATCTATCATCCATAATATGATGTAAAATTTTCGGACACAGACCTGTCTAGCTTTCAAGAAAAAAGGAGCCCATGTTGAAGCCAGAGTAGCATGTTGATGGAACAGCCATTATTTTGTTAACCAAATGCCACTTGATGTAGACAGTTTCCTGCTAGCTGCAAGATAGTTTCTCGGTCCCCATTTTATGAGGATGGGCTTATCCCAGCTGATTAGAGAAATTAGACGTAGGCAGTCTAATTTTTGTTGGGCAGGTTATGAGAATAAATAGAGACCAAGAGAACTTGGTGACAACTGTCAAGATTGAGGGTAAAAGAACAAGGGGGAGACAGACAAATAAATATCTGGATGGCTTGACCACATGGCATGGTTGGGACAAGAACACAGAGCTGATCCACAACTCTGGTGATTGTGTAAGATGACGAAATATGACCGCCCACCCTTACCGGCATGGCACATGATAGTGATGATCCTGTGATCCTGGAGTGATGATGTCATGAAAAACAATTCTACCTTGAAAGGGATTGGAATCCAGACCACCAGGCAGGCACTAGCTACTATGCTACCATGTCTACTACAAAAGTTAGATTGTATTTGTACTTAAGACATTCAGACTTATCTTTGTTGTTGCATTGTTTCAAATTACTTATAAGAACAATATGCTTCTGATTAGTCAGAGAGGCTCATGAATGCAGATAAGGTTGTCTTCACAGACATGGGAGAGGTCAGTCGATGCATTCTTTACAAACCCTGCCGTATGCATATTTTCTTTAAATGCTTACCCGGTAGTTGAGTGTTCCTCATCTCTCTCATCACCAGATTTTCAGACTGCAAAAGTTTTCCCATTTTAAACTGTTGTTTTTGTGAATATGAATTGTTTTAAAATAAGGAATTAAATATATGCAAGAGGTCAGTATGGCAGAATGGATAAGAATCCGCGTTCTTAAACATGTGGTGTGCTGATGCAGAGGTAAGGGGTTCAACCCCTACATCTGACATTTGGACTAAAATGTTGACCTCTCATTCTTGACTTGGGGATTTAAGTACCTCTGAAGTCGGAGTGGGTTCGCCTGATGGCAAAGGAAACTGATAATAGGGAAAGTTAATCTGCACGCAAAATTCAGTACAGCACTACTGGAAGTAGTGTGTATGGACTACGCTTGAGTTCAAAGCTGAAAAGTGCAAAAAAAAATATGCACATTTGTGTGGATGCCATGTTATTATAAATTATATCTCATCCCTTCACACCGCATTAGAAATAAAATTAGTTAAAGAATTAATTTATAGGTAAAGTAAGATTACTTCACAGTATCACACTTTACAACTGTGTTTGTATGTGTGATTATTTTGTATTTTTATAATTTTAATCCCATCCCTTTAAACGGCATTAGAAATAAGTAAGTTAAAGAATTCATTGATAAGAGTATAGCAGGATTACTTCACAGCGTCACGCTTCACAACCATTTTTGTACCTGATTATTTTGTATTTTTAGAATTTTAATCTCATCCCTTCATTCGGCATTACAGATAAAGTGAGTTAAAGAATTAATTTATAAGTATAGCAGGATTACTTCACTGTGTTACGCATTGCAAATGTTTTTGTCTCTATAATGGTGTTGTATTATTAAAATGTTAAACAATTTTTGGCCACTAAAAATAGATGTGATTGTATGTTGTCTACAGTTTGCATATCAAACAAATTTGTTTCATGAAGAATAATCATATTATAGAGTTTATGTGTGTATACAAAGACATTAAATTGCTGTGAGTTTAATTTGGTGACAAAACATTGCACAATTTGTAAACTGAATAATAAGATCACATGACCGCCCACGCTTTCCGGCATGGCACATGATTGATTGATTGAGGTAAAGGTAATTTCAGATACTGGCCTTATTTTCTAGCTGAGTGGCATTCTGAGATTTAGTGATCAGTTCCTTTCTCATGATCTTTCCATCTCCAAAAATTGTGAAAATTATTTGCAACATGTCTTAAACGCCAAGTCATACTGGACAATAAATATAATTCTGCCACTGTTCATAATTGTACCTATACCATATGTTGGTAATTGAACCTATACCACTGCCTTGGGAAGCAAGTGTCACCTCAGCTTCACATTTTAATAATTGAATAATTATGGGGAGAACATGGATGGAGCTGTAAGAGAGAGAGCAAAACATGGGACAGTTTGGTATGAATTGGTTGAGAGACTGCTCAGTGTGGGATACAGGGCAAAAAAAGAAGAATATCCCTACCTTCTAGTATAATGTGTAAACACATTTATGTACATGCATCAGACCATGTAGTAGGCACTGTGGGGATATAGTGGTTAGTGCACTCACCTGTTGTGGTTCTCAGCTTAAATCCCCATCAAAGCAGGCCTATTTGTTTGCCCATATTTCTCCATTGTAAACCCAGCTTGATAAAATGGGTACCTGAACATTTTCTGGAAGCTAATGTGGCTGGCATTGTACTGACCATATCATCCATTCAGCGTCGATTGTTCAAAAAAATGTAGGCCTAGAACTGTAACCTTCATATGCCATGATGTGGTGCACTGTTTGTATGTGTGTTTGTATGAGAGAGAGAGGTATATATCTAATTGCAAAAGTAATTCCCTGATGCTGGGATTGTGTTTAAATGCATGCTTACACACACTCATGTATATGCACCTCCCACACATATAGGGTTGCAGACTTTTGAGCTGTGAATGTCCAGCTCCCATCATCACTTTGTCATTTGCCAGCTCAGAACAGAGTTGGTTTCCTATTTTACAAATCAGTAATTCTGATGAAGAAGTAAGCTTAAAGAATAAGAGCACCCACTCTTAAACTTCCAATGCACTGATGGCATGTTTAGTGGTTTATTCTCTCATCATCCAGTGCCTTGCTGGCTGGCGTGGGCAGTTACGCTTCTCCACAAATTGTGATCTCCGACAGCATGGATCAATTCATGTGTTGACTCCCTTCCATGCCATAACACAGTCTTGTGTCACCGGAAGTGAGTCAACACACAAATTGATCCATGCTGTCGGAGATCGCAATTTGTGGAGAACTTGATTGTCCACATCAGCCAGCAAGGATTACTTGATTCCCTACACCAGCAATAAATTGAACTTAAACGTTGACGTCTCGTTCAGAAAGCAGAGGCAAACTGCTGAGCATAAAATTGGTTAGAAAATCAACCTGGGGTTGATCGCAACATCCTGCAAAGGACATGTAACATTTAAATAAATGCTGGTGAGTTGTTTCAAACGGGCCACAATTCCTCTGAAAGTAATACACCTGTAATGGTTTAACTCTGTGTTCATATGAAATATCTTCTCTCCCATAACCCCACTTATAAGTAGTATGTTGTGCCATGATGGATGCGGTAATAGTCTTATCTTGTACAGTTCAATATGTTTTTCTTGATTCCCATAACCCACTATTTTTGGGTCAGTAGGCTGCCAACATGATAGTTTGATCCATTGAATGATTTACTAAAATGAACATTTCACTATGTGCATACCTAGATATGTCTATCTTCCTTAGCAGATATGGGAGTGTAGAAATGCCATTTTACACAGTGCACTGATCGTGTATATGTAATTTTCTCCTTGCTGTGATTATATCTGCTGCCACCATCAGACCATGCCAGATGCCAAAACCCTTAGTTGTGTTAATTCGACAACCTCTGCCTGCAGGAGCTTATCATATCCTTTGCCCAATCCCATACATTTTTTACCTAACCAAAACATATCTGGATCTCACTGAGAACAGTCTTGGCATTGCTTTAATAGGAGTATCCCTAAATAATTTCTAGAGTAATTTTAATGCCTTTGTTAAGGATGCATTGTAATCTTTCACATTCCAACAGAGGTTGTGTAATAATTGCTGGGTTATAATCTGCCACAGATAGGATGGGAGTCTATAATCTGTCAAGATAAGCTGTAAGTTACCAGGCTTTAATCTATCAGAGATAGGGTGTGAGTTTCCTGGCTAAAATCTGTCACACATAGGGTGTGAGTTACCAGGCTATAATCTGTCACAGATAGGGTGCGAGTTACCAGCTAAAATCTGTCACATAGGGTGTGGGTTACCAGGCTATAATCTGTCACAGATAGGGTGGGAGGATTACATGTCTATAATCTGTCACAGATGAGGTAAGAGTTACAGGCTAAAATCTGTCACAGACAAGGTGTGAGTTACCGGCTATAATCTGTCACAAATAGGATGTGAGCTACCAGACTATAATTTCCATCCTGAATTAATTACAGGTCAGGTCATTTCTGTTCTTTATTTAGTTTCTTGTCCTTTTAACTCAGCTTGTGCAGGACATGTTTGTAATAACATGACATTTTTTTGCTATGTTCTTTTAAAACTGTATTTTTTTAAACTGTGTCAGGCTGTTTTATTTTAACTTATCAAGCCTTAAGATGCTAACGTGGAGTTTCAGTTAAGATGTATTGTGAATGTAGCTTTTCTTTATTACTCTCACATGCTATATTTCTCTGGACTGTTTAATTAATGATGCTCTTGTGACCATGTTATTAATATTCTGCTCTATGGAGCCACTATTTTCTAAAGAGCTGGGGTTTGTGATCCAGTAAATGTAAACACTTGAACACACATGATTATCCATTGAATGAAAGAAGAAAAATAAAGTTGCAAGGCTCAGTTACATAAGAACATAAATGACAGTACAGGTATCAGTCTTCATCAGAAAACAAAAATAAAGGAAAAGGACACTAATACAAATTAATTAAGTCCTTTACAGGATGTTGCTGTCAACCACGGTATTTATTGGCTGTTTGTGATTTACTAGACAATTATACATTCAGTAGTTTGCCATTGCTTTCTGAACAGCTGATACTCATGCCATTGAAATCATCACAAAGCGATATGCTTCCAAATTGCCTGCATCTGCTTTTGAACCCTTGACCCGATATGTTGGGAAATTGTGAAACTATGTTCTGTAACCCCTATGCCACAGACACTAATTCAAAATAGCTGAAAAATTACATTAAAACAAAACACAGAAAAGATACTTACCTAACAAAGGTCTTTGTTATTTGAAATCATACCTTCCATTCTATTGGAGAGAACAAATTCTATGTTTTGTGTTCAGTTGAATGGGGAAGAAGGTTCACAGAACAATGGCCAGTCTTTATGCCATGAGACCAGAGGGTCTGCAGATACATGTTCTTTGCAGTGTTAAAACATTTCAGTTCATCACATGGAAATAATGACTAGAAATGTGTGTGAACTATTCAAAAGTAGGTACAGAAAAGCTAAAGATCTATGGTATACTCACAAGGGTCAAAATTTGGCCAGTGTATTACAGTTTCCTTGCACATAACTACATTATATAGGCTGCTTTAATTATTGAGGCTTCAGAAGTATTTACATAACAGCTCTGCATTTCCAAAAGCCCACACACAAAAACACTAATACCTCCATCCAAACTATTGAAATAACTGGTGTCATTTTCCACATCATAAGATGACAAAATTTTACATTGTTAATTTAACTGGTGATTATAAGGTTGTTATGACATTTGAAATTGCTTTTTATCCTTCCTTGTTCCTAGACGCGTTGTTAACCTTTCCCTGGCTTGTTTGTGTGAATGACAACAGATTGCTGCAACAAGCAGATGCAATCCTCATGTACTTTACTACAACACCCTTTTTGAAGGATTCAATGTTAATGTTTAGTAGCACATAAACTTATGTTTTTAGTCAGCGAGTTCATATATAATTTAATGTATACAGTAATTTGATTGCAGTTATTTTTAAAGGATTGATGACATTACAGTTTAGCAATTCTTGTTTTGTTCACTTTGTCAAGATATTTTCTGCCAGCAATATTTATTATATATCAGTGGTATGTTTTGGCATATTTACTTTTTTTTAAATTACTAGTGTTATATTCTTGTTGTAGCCATCATCTTGTTGTAGCCATCATATATAAATTGTGGAGAGGGACAGATAGAACTACAAAAATAAGATTTTTAAGAGCATGCATCTTTTCCATTGCATGTGTGACCTGGACACTTATTAAACAAGCTGAACAGCACATAAATACCTTTGAATATAAATGTTATAGACGGGTTCTTAGAATATATTGGATAAAGAAAAGAACAAATGCATCCATACTTCAAGAATATTGAAGAAGGTTGACTATTAAAGATGATAAAACAAAGAAAATTAAAATATTTTGGTCACATGAAACATCATGAAAGTTTGGAGAGAACAATAATGGAGGGATATATGCCTGGGAAGATAGGAAGAGGAAGACTAAAGAGAAGATGGGTGCAGGATGTTGCAGATGATCTCCAGATGGGTGTATCGGACGCGGGACATCTTGCTTATGATCGAGCAGATTTCTGAAAGATTGTTTTGAGAGCGAGGTTCTGCAAAGGACAAGCTTCTGAATGAATGAATGAATGAATGAATGAAGCCATCATATCAGGACACATGAGGATGATGAGCCAGATTTGTATTAGTCTTACATATGCTTGCTTTTTTTCCCCCATAAGACATCCTGTGAACTGATTTCATATGGTTTCTGATCAGAACATTTAAAAAATGTGTCTGCTTGAGAAAATAGGTTGAGGTAAATTTAAGTCTCTCAGCAAACAAACAACAACCCTTACAGTATTCCCTTTCGATATTGTGTGGTGTATAATGGTAATAGTAACCCTATGGCAGGTATACACAAAATATGTGAAATTATAGTTTTTTTTTTAAATTTAACAGTTTATTACATGATGTGAGGTGATTTTTTTTTTTTTTTTGGCCAATGGATAGGTGGTCTGTTTTGGCTTGAACATGCCATATTATAGAGCTGTGACCTTAGCCTGCGTGGGGGACCTGTCTATCAGTTCACACTTCTTCAGCTTTGTCTGCCGTGGAATTGTATTTTTCATGTTTATATTTATCTTGTCGGCTCTGTGGCGAAAGGGTTGCAGGCCCAGTTTGCAATCAGCATACCGCATTCAGAACACAGTTGCTGGCATTTTAGATGCAGACCATCTTGCGCTGATTTTTTTATAATGGTATAAGTGGCGGTCGTTCAGAAAGCAATGGCAAACTACTGAACGGAAACTTGCTAAGAAATCCTAACCGTCCCAAAATGCTGGGGTTGACTGACCTTTCTGTAAAGGATATGTAACTAACTTTACTTATTTTTTCAATAGGAACTAGAGAGAAAAGCTGCAGAATTACAGCGAAAGGAGCAAGAATTGAAGAATGCCCCATTTACTGGAAGTAAGTTGGTTGTTATATGTAGATAGGTCTCAACATAGTTGGCTTATATTCATAAGGTTTCTTGCAGAAAGTTACTGCCATCACAGCCTGACTAGATGACCCAGTTTCTATTAAGATCTTCCACTTCCTCCATCTGTCTTGTTCAAGGTTTCTTTATTGTCCTATGTCCATCATCATCTCACTTGACCTTTCCCTCGTATTCCAAGAACCATACCTTCCATTATTGCCCTTTCTAAACCATTGTGATGTTTAATGTTGTCATGGTGGTTTGTTTTACACTAACATAATTTGAATTATTTAAGAAATTTACAAAGTGCCAGAGACTGTTCTGTGTTGACATAATAAATATTTCCTTTTTTTTTTTAAATTTTTTGCAGAGCGTGAAAACAACTGGCCACCATTGCCCAAGTTTTGCCCTGTGGGACCTTGCTTTTATCAAGATTTTAGTGTGGATATACCACTTGAATTCCAGCGCATTGTGAAGTTTGCTTATTTCTTGTGGGCTTGTAAGTATCCATACATTATTTTGTGTATGTATCTCTTAAACACCAAGAGTGAACAATAGGTACTTGTTGTTTGTTAATCAGTTAGAATTCATATCATATGATTATGCCTTGAATCTCATTTTGGTTTAGTTATTCCACTAGCCGGCTCTGTGGTGAAGGGATTACGGACACTTCGTAATCCCGCATGCTGGGTTAGAAACACAGCTGCGGGCGATTTGGCAGCAGACCGCCTTGCGTTGGGTTTCATGCAAAGTTATGAGTGCCAGTTGTTAAGAAAGCAATGGCAAACTACTGAATAAACTTGTAAAAAAATCACAATAGCCAAAAGATATTGAGGTTGACTGAGATGTCCTGTAAAGGATATGCAACTAACTTTTTTAGTTCTTATGTAAAATTAACTTGTTGACATGAGAACAAGTTGTGTTCTATATTAAGTTCTCCTTCTTTTGCCCTTCATCCCCATTGTGACATAAGCTCTCAAGCAACTTCGATGTCATCCTAATGTAAAATTAACTTGTTGACATGAGAACAAGTTCTGTTCTATATTAAGTTCTCCTCCTTCTTTTGCCCTTTATTGCCATTGTGACATAAGCTCTCAAGCAACTTCGATGTCATCCTACCCTGACCTATTTCATGCCGTTGCGTCCATGTCCTTCACTTATTATTCATTTCTGTCTCTTCTACTCTTCATGTGTTTTATGTCTTCCTCTATTTCTTTTGCATTGTGGATTGGTCTTTGTAGCTATATTATTCTCAGTGTTTTTTCAATGTATTTCCTCATTGATGGTTCTGTCATATGTACCATGTTAGTTCTTCTATTTTGTGCAGGCACAAATTAATTAATGTTTGTAGATTATTAGTAATTGTTTTAGTGGTTCTCTGTGTTTCTGATCAATACAGTAATACTGATTAAACATTTGAATACAATATTTAAAGTTTGGTGCTAAGCCTAATTTCTTTTGACTTGCACAATTTTCCTAATGTTATAAAAGCTCCTCTTGCCTTTAGAATTCTTATTTTACATATTTTTGGATTCAGTTGATTTTCTTGTTTTTTCAGGATTCACAGGTTTTTGGGGTCCAGAATATTAAATACTTCGCATATACTTTATAACCTCTCTACAAATTAACTTTTATATGGCTGCACAGTTTTAGACAGTAGAGGAGGCATCACTCTGCAAGCACTTTTCTTTGCTGTTTGCCTTCTTTGATTCGGGGGAGAACCATGGACTTCTTTCTATGCACATTTATGATCATATGCCTCAGATTTGAAGGTTTCTTCACATATCATATTGGTACTTGTGTGAGGTAACAAGTTAGTCTTTGTCATCCTTCACTTCTTTACTCTTTAATGCCGGTCTGCTGTAAAAAAAAAACTGTCATTTACTGCCAATATTGTACATTGTGGTGTATGCCAGGGGGGTCTGGAGCCTGAGGAATTAAGGATGCCGCCGCGTCAGCATTACAAGTTGCATTGATATAACCATCTTCTCTTAAATTAAATGCATTAATTATTAACTTAGAAAACACAAATGTCTAGTGAGAACAAAAATGTGAAATACTGTTAAAAATACAAATATCTAGTGAGGACATAAATAAGTGAAATACTGGCAACAATTAATCACATACTTTTTAAATAGTTGACTGCTGGAATTCTGAATCAGATGTGATTTTAGGTGAAGGAGATCTTAAAACAGGTGTGGCACAACCAGTGTGCTGCTGGAATAGCTGCTGTATAATGTTCCACATCTACTAAGGTTTTTATGTTTACAGAGATACTTTGGCATCGTTAAATCTCATAGTGGTCTGGAAAGAGTGGTGATGGAAAGCATGTTTCCTGGAAGAAGAGACAGGGGTCCAACGGGAGGCATGTTTCCTGGAAGAAGAGACAGGGGTCGACTACAAGGCATGTTTCCTGGAAGGAGAGACAGGGGTAATCCAGAAGGTATGTTTCCTGGAAGAAGAGACAGGGGTTGACTACAAGGCATGTTTCCTGGAAGAAGAGACAGGGGTAATCCAGAAGGTATGTTTCCTGGAAGAAGAGACAGGGGTCGACTACAAGGCATGTTTCCTGGAAGGAGAGACAGGGGTAATCCAGAAGGTATGTTTCCTGGAAGAAGAGACAGGGGTCGACTACAAGGCATGTTTCCTGGAAGAAGAGACAGGGGTAATCCAGAAGGTATGTTTCCTGGAAGAAGAGACAGGGGTCGACTACAAGGCATGTTTCCTGGAAGGAGAGACAGGGGTAATCCAGAAGGTATGTTTCCTGGAAGAAGAGACAGGGGTCGACCAGAAGGTATGTTTCCTGGAAGAAGAGACAGGGGTCGACCAGAAGGTATGTTTCCTGGAAGAAGAGACAGGGGTCGACCAGAAGGTATGTTTCCTGGAAGAAGAGACAGGGGTCCAACGGGAGGCATGTTTCCTGGAAGAAGAGACAGGGGTCGACCAGAAGGCATGTTTTCTGGAAGAAGAGATAGGAATTGATCAGCAGGAAGATGGACACAGGACATTGCAGAAACACCAGGCATGGAAATGTATGATGCAGAAGAACTTGCAGAGGCTTGAGAATTGTGTCAGCTGTGATGAGAGCAACGTTCTGCAAAAGATGGGCTGCATGATGATGATGTATGTAATGGGTTTGTTAACAGGTAATAGATGCAGTGTGTTGCTTGATGAAAGAATACTCTGACATTACACTAAAGTCGACACGGTCGACTTCATTGCACCGGGTTTTATCCCATATGGCTCGGTCTCTTTCCGCAGCGCGGAAAGCGTCGCACAAAGCACGAACTCCGTAGCTTTTAGCGACGACCCACAGGAGTCTCCGAAACATTTAACTCGTAAACCGAAGGACACGGCCAGGAATCGAACCCACAACCTTCGGAGCACGAGTCAGACGGCTTATCCACTTCACCACAGAGACACTACACATTACACTAATACTCAGGATACAGCAAGCAAGCTTCAAAATAGAATAAAGTATTAATTTAATTGGGAGCTGCTACATAGAGGGTAGATGCTCACCGTCTGTCTGGTGGTCATGCATTTCATTTTACATTGGGCTGGAATTTGGGGAAAAAAGGCGGCAGCGTGATCCTGCCCACATACCCACCGTATGCCGATTGATCTATAAAAACAGGGGTCTAACACCTAATGCCCAGTGCTCTTTAAGGAATGGAAAAGAGTGTTTTATTATTTTATGCCATTATAATAATATCTGCCATACATATATTGTTTTTCTTTGCCTTATAATTAGGTCACATCGTGGTGTTATTTCTGAATGTGCTTGGGAGTTTGGCATTTTTCATTGTTGATAGTGCTGGAGGAGCTACATTTGGACTGTCTATTTTGTGGTTTGTGTTGTTCTCGCCATGCTCTTTTCTATGCTGGTATCGGCCGCTGTACAAAGCTTTCAGGTTAGTACAATTAATGTGTTTTCTTAATTTTTTTAAATTCTTTCTGGTTAGGAGTGGGTGAATGGTTTAAAGGTGTGGTGTGCCTCTGACTTGATAATGTTGTGTTTTGAATCCAGTTGGCAAATTTTATTAAATAAAGAAATTTAGGAAGCTTAATCCTCTGCTTATCCTGGAGCATTGGGTTAGATGCCAGGCCATATCTGATAAAGGTGGAAAAATATGTAGAGCTGTGTGAACATTATACATCTTAAAGATGCCTTCTTCTTCTTCTGCCCTTTATCTCCCATTGAGGCATAGACCCTTAACCAAACATGGCCAAGCCGTCTTATCTCTTGCTATCCCCTGCTGCTCCCTCCATGTCCTCCCAGTATTATTTATCTCTGTCTGTAATTCTCTTCTCCATATATATTTAGGTCTCCCGCAATTTCATTCGCCTTTTGGGTTCCAAACAAGAGAGATCTCTAGGCAGTTCTAAATTATGAGGAGGTTTATTTTGGCTGCAGCACTGGCAAAAGTCCACAAGTTTGAATAGCTACCTATGATAAATTATGTCTTCTTCTTCTTTCGTTCGCTTGAAGTATGTCTATAACTGCAATGTTGTCTTTTGTATGAATCTAACAGTCTATTTTCATTTTATGTCTTATGATTGACGGTCTCTGAGAGTGGGCCCACCCTGATCATGACTTCATGTTTCTTTCTCCTGTTATACATTCACAACCTGATTGCCAGTCATAAGACATGTATTACATAAGATAAATTATGTAAAACTTGTAAATCTGATGTCAGAGTGGAAATCAAGGAGAAACTGTATGAATTTCCCAAGAATGTCAGACTTCACAGCAGTTTATAAACTTGAATAATCTGGTGTGGCAATTAAAAAAATGCATTATGTATTGCTTATCTTCATCCCAAGTGTTGCAGAATGTAAAAGCTTGTAACCTTGTACTTTAGGCATAAATAGATTCATACTGTCTTGTTTTTCCAGAGACTGAACACATAAAAAAGTCCCTCAGTACTTGTAATTATATAGAGCGAGGTTAGCCATTAAAGCTGTTGCTTTGACAGAATTTTACAATAAGAAAACCTACCAACCATGCAATATTTATAGTGTATGTTGAAGGGGGAAGACAACTATGCCCTAAAAATATCTCACTGAAGTCAGATGTGTTGGCCAAAGGTCACAAATATTACATCTTCATTCAGTGTAATATTTAGGATGAAGAAAGTAAGATATGGAGATGGCTGACGTTCTGATATTTCTTTGTTGTGTGCAAAATTATGGTACAGAACCATATAAAGATCACATGCAGTTGTGTAGTCATGGTGAGAATACATGTGGATACATCTTTCTTCAGGAGTATAAACTTCCCCATCGAGCAAGCATGATAGGAGGCTTCCGATCATTAGAAAAGATTTCATTTCCACGTTTCAGTCTTTTTGACTTATTGAGTCTCTGAGAGTGGGCCCACCCTGGTCATGACTTCATGTTTCTTTCTCCTGTTATACATTCACAAACTGATTGCCAGCCATGAGACATGTTTATCGCTGGCTATACTTATCCCACAAATACACCGCTGTGTGTACCTACCGATGAGCCATCCTACCCTCGGGGAGGTGACCATTGACCACCTGGTGCATTGTGATCTACCTAATTAGCACTCCACCTTTAATTTGACCGTGTGAAAGCCAGGTCTTTCCTCCAGCCATGTATCTATGTCACCGACTCTGCACCTGCAGTTCTCTATACCATCGTGTACACTCATGCTCTCTTGTTGTATTATTCGCATCCTGCTCACAGTTAAAAGCAACCAGCACTGTATTGATACATCATCATCGAGTGCTGATAGGTAGCAACAATGCGGGGCTTGCACCTTATGCCCAATATTGCTCAAAACAAGGAAGAGAGACTTTTACTTTATTGAGAGTGGGCACAGCAGTAACCTAGTGGCTAGATGCTTGCCTGCTGGTCCAGTAGTCATGGGTTCAATTCTGCATCGAAGGGGATTTGTACAATTAACCTGGTCTCCAAGGTTCACCCAGCCTAAAATGGGTACCAGGAAATCTCTTTAGAAGGGAAGATGGCCGGCATTAAACTGACACCACTCGCTGAGTGCCGATTGGTCTATATAAATATAGGTCTCGCACAGTATGCCCAATACACCTTAGGCATGTAAAAGGGTCCTTTTACTGTTTGTTAACATCTGCTTCCAATCCTTGACCTCTCTGATTGTCAGTTCCCTTTTCTGTCTACAGTGGGCTTGCTAGTGTAGTTGATAGGGAGCTATGCTGATGCCAAGACTATGATCAGCCGAGGTTTTAATGCCAGCATTCATCACCCGCCAACAGAGGACAAAACTGGCCACCTATTCCTCCTTGATTTCAGGCCTACAAAATGGGCCCTATCACATTCCAATAATAGGTTCCTGCTTCGGAACATGTTTTTAATATTTTTCCTTCCTCAACTTTGTTGAAATAAAATGTTTGAAAATATGACATATTTAACAGATATGGTATGATTGTTTCGTTTCAGGAGTGACAGTTCATTCAACTTCTTTGTGTTTTTCTTCATATTTTTCTTCCAATTCTGCGTCTATGTGGTTCAGTGCTTAGGATTCACTGGTTTCACTGTGTAAGTATCAGTCTGATATGCACATGTTTAACATTAATTTATAATTCATTAAATTCACTGTTATGCAGATTTAGCAGATATAAAGGTTTCGTTTATGGCTGAAGCTTTCTTCAGATGGAGTAGCTAACCAGTTGCTTTGCTTGTTGTGATAGTAATTTTTTTTTTCCTTTAGTGCACCAGTGATACATTAGTAGGTGGATATGACAAATTAAAAAATGGGTGTGGTTGGGAAGCAGCAGATGCACAAGGCAATCACTAACATAAAAGTAACATTCCAAACATAAGGATATAAGCTGTGTTGGCATTGGGGATAGTGCATTGGCTTCTTAGCTCAAAGGTTGGAATTCACTTTCACTATCTGGTTATTTTTTTCTGACAACAAAATGTGATGGTCCTAACACTTCACAGATCTTTAGAAGATTCCAGATCCTGCACTTCTATCACTTCAGTTCATGCAGGTTTAGGATCAGCACAGCCTGTTACAAGGAGTAGCAGAGGTGTTTTCTTGGAAGCAAAGATGTCATCAAAATTTTTGGACACAAGAGAAAAAATAAATTGAAGAACTTGGTGACCGCTGGCAAGATTGAGGGGAAAAGAACAAGGGGAAGCAGAGAAGTAAATACCTGGATGGCTTTGCATGTGGTATGGTCGAGACAAGAACACAGAGCTGATCCACGACTCTGGTGATCGTGTGAGATGGCGAAACATGACTGCCCATGCTTAACGGCATGGCACATGATGATGATGACAGCAGTTATAATATGGAGTCATTGTGATTATCACTTTGAAAATGGCTTGCCATTTGTTTGAATGTTGATATAAACACTCATAAAGCAAAGTTTAAATACCTGTATTATGGAGAAAATTTATGAGATATAATATACTAACTGTGAAAAAAAGTTTGATCAGATTCCCCCGGGTCTGCTTTTGTTTTGAGAAAATACAGCTGATCAGGATATTGAAATTGATAACTGGATCGTTTAATTTATGTACTATGTATGAGGCAATATATATCACTTACAGAAGGAGGCACAATCTCAGTGTCAATTAAAGGGTTTGGTCATCAAAGATGTTTGCTCTCTCCAGCATATAATATAAATTCTGAAAGAAGAAAAAAACCTCATGCAATTCACATACCGTATTTTACGGAGTATAAGACGCACTTTTTTCAACAAAAAATTGCCTTCAAAATTCAAATGTGTCTTATACTCGAAATTAATATAAAAATGGTAAAAATTTTATTTTTCCAAAACAAATTGCTTAAAAATTAAGGTGCGTCTTATAGTCCGTAGCGTCTTATAGTCCATAAAATATGGTACCATGTGATGAATGCATAAATAATTATGCTACTTGAAACACAATATAAATGTGGCACATTAGGACCAGACCCTAGTATAGGAGGCTGTCATTGCCCTCATCACAGCCATGCTTTCATTATCAAATAGTTTATGTGCCCAGAAAAGGCAAGAGTTGCTGTCAAATGTCACTCTTAAGTACTTCATTGCATAAGTTCTTTCCACAACAACCGAGCGTAAACTTAACAGTTGGTGTTGGGTGTTGACAATGTGCTTATTCAGCGAGAACCACGTCATGGCTGCCTTCATTGGATTGATCAGTGCTTCTGCCTTCCCGTACTGTGTGGTTCTGTGGTCAAGTTAAGTCTACAGTTCTCCAGCAATCCGTCTTTGCCGTGGCAATAAACTAAACCATGAGTTTTGGGGTCTTCTGTGGATCATTAAATTTGGCATTGGGTATATTAGGTCATAGGTCAATTTAATTCAATTCAATTCAACTTTATTTTAAAAGGATCACAAATTGGGCACGCAGGCCCGTCTTACATTTGGCCCTTCCAATCACTCATCTTTCGTTCATCAATAGTGCATGATACATTCACATAGGAAAAAACATTGTCAAATGAGGGACGCAGAGGTGTTTCCAAGGCACCAGGGCCGGGTTATATACTGGCCAAGACCTATTGACGCGTCCTCGTCGAGCGTCCTGGGCAACAGGTCCCTTCGGGGTCCTGGCTAAAGTCAATAGGATCACCGATTCCTCCGAAGTCGGAGAGTGTCTGCCTGTACGGCGAGGAACCACCAGTCTGCACACCAATAAGCCAGACATGGGACAACGGATACTCACGCAAACCTCAGGTCCTGTATGACATCACACTGATGTTGGACAACAGGATGCCTTCATCCAACATACAGGACTTCGCGTTGGAGCTCAAGCCAACGAACACAAGCAAGCAATTGTCAAATGAATGTTGTAAACATAAACAATGCAAATTACCATGTTATAAGGCACATCACCCCACCCACCCACACACCCCCAACCACACACACACCCAGGGACATATACATACCCCACCAACCCATCCATCCCCCTCCCACACACATCCTCCACCCACACACACTTCTCCGACCCATTCCCCCAACCCACAAACACTCACCCACCCACACAAACATCCCCCACCAACCCACACATCCCACACTCACCCACATATACATACAAACCCACACACCCATGCCCCACCCACACATCCCCTACCCACACATCCCCCAACCACACATTCCTCACCCACACACACATATCCCCCACCCACACACACATTCCCCCGCCAACCCACATATCCCGCACCCACCCGCAAATCCATCATCCACTCACACATCCCCCATCCATTTACACACATCTCCCTATCCACACACACACATCTCCCTACCCACATATACATCCCCAGTCCACTTAATACACCCTAACCCACATCCCCCACCACACACATATCCCCCACCCACAATATTCCCCACCAACGCACCACACACATCCCCAAATAACACGCCACACACATCTCCCCACCCACACACACCCACCCATCCACCATTCCACACACACTAACTCACCCACACATCCTCCACCACCCACCCACACACCCATTACCACACATTTCTCGACCACACATTTCTCGACCACACTTACCCCCACCCACACACACTCCCCACCCACTCACACATCCCACTCCAACCCACACACACATCCCTCACCCACTTACATATCCCTCACCCACTCACACATCCCCAACCCACACATCCCCAACCCACACATCCCCAACCCACACATCCCCAACCCACACATCCCCAACCCACACATCCCCAACCCACACATCCCTCACCCACGCATCCCCCACCCACACACATCTCTTTTACTTATTGACTCGCCCGCGTAACTTTTTCTACCCAGCTATGCACCGCTTTACGGGACAAACATTTGTCAGCATAAACACTGGCAACCCACCTTGGCAGGAAAGATTTCGCGAATGATGCCGAAGTTGAATCTGAAGTGAAAACATTTTTTTAGAAAACAGAGCATGCAGTTCTATGCAGCCAGTTTGGGAGGATTGATAAAACAATGGGATAAGTGCATCAGTATTGGTGGAAATTATGTTGAGAAATAAAGGGACAATGTATGTATAAAAATAAACTGGTTTCACGTTGTTATCTTGTGTAGTGATATTTCTACAGCCATTTGTGACTTACTTATTAACTTGCCCTCGTAACATTCAGGTAAATGGAATCATTCTTAAAGAGTGAATCGGTACAACTATCTTGGAACAATCATAACATCTGATGCAAAATGCTTTGTAGAGATTAGAACAGGATTCACCATGACAAAAGTAGCCTATTTGTCAGATGAACACTATATACTCAAGTTCTGTATAGAATCTGACTTTTTGTATTCATGTGAAATTTGGACAATAGGCAGATAAGCTGAGAAACATCTATTAGCCTTGGAAATGTGGTTTATGAATAAAAATGCAAAAAATACCATGGACAGACAAAAAAACTAATGAGGCAATCCTTCTAGAAACAGATGAAAATTCTAAAATGATTAGACAACTTAGATGTAGACAGATATTTTTAGCATGTTTTAGGAGAATTAAACTTAATAACAACTGGCAAATTTTATGGGAAAAGGGGAAGGCTAAGGAATAAACACCTTAATGGCTTGGCCACTCAGGACAAGAACACAGACCTGATCTAAGACTCTGGTGATCATGTGAGATTGCAAACCTCGACCTCTTACTGCAGTTTGATGCTTATTGCCTTAGCACAGGTTAATAATGCTGATGATAAATTTTCCAAAAAGCAGCATTTGGTAGCCTTATAATTATTTATAGCACTGCAGAGATTAAACAATATTAAGAACCTGTGGCACAAAACCAGAAAACAAGCTAAAATAACATTGTTTAGGACATGCATAGTTTCTGTGGCAACATATGGATGTGAGTCAAAGTGGATGTGAGTCAAAGAGAATTTTGCAATCACTAAAGAAGAAAATTTTGGCTTTTAACAGAAAAGTTCTTAGAATTTTGTGGACCAAGAAGAAGACAAATACTGAAATTCTACAAGACCTGAACATCACAGAAATCTGGCATATAGACAGTAGGATGTCTCAGAAACTGACATTCTTTGGCCATATTAAATATCACAGTGGCTTGGAAAGATGGAGGGTATGGTTCCTGATAGAAGAGGTGGGGGTCAACCAGCACGAAGATGGATACAGGACATAGCAGACACCTTTAGCATGAGGTAGCACGAGGTAGGAGATATGGCCAGAGATTGAGAGGCCTTTCGATGTGCCATGGTGAGAGCAGTGTTCCGTAAAGGGCCTGCTACATGATGATAATAGCAATTCCAACTTAACATTTCTTCCTTCGTGGAGTTAGGACAGAAATGACGTACTATAATTAATTAATTGAGCAGTTTAAAGATTGTCATTTAATTTGTGAATGAAAAAAATGTTTTGCATTGATGTATCTGTTTGTGCATTATCTCTATTATGGCCAGATCATTATGTTGTTTATTTATTTACATTAATAACTTCAGATCCACATCCAGATGTATTTTAATCTCTATATCTGGTAGACATAAATTACTTTAGTTTTTTGAAAACATAACCATTGTTTCATTATTGTCCAGTTGTTGTTTTTCCCCCATTCTTAAAAGATAAGTTTTTTTTACAGATGCAATTAATGTGACATTGTGTATACCGCCATACAATAAATATTCATTGCACACATTCTCCAGTGGAATTATCTCAGGTTTAACCATAGTAGGGAAGAATATAGCTGTCGGGCTCATCATGATATTTGTGGGCATATTCACTGGCGTGCTGGCTGTTGTCTCTTTTGCCATCCTTATCAAGGTACCGAGTTGATATATCTGTTGTGGGCACAGCAATTGCATGCTCTTTATTTCAGTTTATGTTGTCATATTTCTGGCTGGGTAATGTTTCACTTAATCTTTTCAATTTCACTTTTGTATTCCATTGCGTAGTAAATTTCTGGCAAGCTTGTTTGATGGTTGCTTTTTATGTTCTTATATTTTGTAGTGGCATTTAAAATTAGTTTTTTATGTTTGTTCTGCAGATGTAAACAAATTGTATCATAGTTTTCAAGTTGATCATTTGAAATTAAAGCACTGTTAACTTATACAAACATTATTTTCTAGGCTGATCTGTTTAACAATTTACATTTACATAATCCAGATATAGGCAAAGCAAATGAACAGATCTTCTTTTTCTCCTATTGTCTGTTATCTCCCAATGGAGCGTAGGTCCTTAGTCAACTCTCAACTCACACCACATTGATCCTCAGTCAACTCTCAACTCACGCCACATAGGTCCTCAGTCAGCTCTCAACTCATGCCACATAGGTCCTTAGTCACCTCTCAAGTCATGACACATAGGTCCTCAGTCAACTCTCAACTCACACCACATAGGTCCTCAGTCAACTCACAACTCACACCACATAGGTTCTCAGTCAACTCACAACTCACACCACATAGGTTCTTAGTCAACTCACAACTCATGCCACATAGGTCCTCAGTCAACTCTTAACTCACGCCACATAGGTCCTCAGTCAGCTCTCAACTCACGCCACATAAGTCCTCAGTTAGCTCTCAACTCATGCCACATAGGTCCTTAGTCACCTCTCAAGTCATGACACATAGGTCCTCAGTCAACTCTCAACTCACACCACATAGGTCCTCAGTCAACTCACAACTCACACCACATAGGTCCTCAGTCAACTCACAACTCACACCACATAGGTCCTCAGTCAACTCTTAACTCACGCCACATAGGTCCTCAGTCAGCTCTCAACCCACGCCACATAAGTCCTCAGTTAGCTCTCAACTCATGCCACATAGGTCCTTAGTCAACTCTCAAGTCACAACACATAGGTCCTCAGTCAACTCTCAACTCACACCACATAGGTCCTCAGTCAACTCTCAACTCACGCCACATAGGTCTTCAATCAGCTCTCAACTCATGCCACATAAGTCCTCACTTAGCTCTCAACTCATGCCACATAGGTCCTTAGTCAACTCTCAACTCACGCCACATAGGTCCTCAGTCAACTCTCAACTCACGCCACTTAAGTCCTCAGTTAGCTTTCAACTCATGCCACATAGATCTTTAGTCAACTCTCAAGTCACACCACATAGGTCCTCAGTCAACTCTCAACTCACGCCACATAGGTCTTCAATCAGCTCTCAACTCATGCCACATAAGTCCTCAGTTAGCTCTCAACTCATGCCACATAGGTCCTCAGTCAACTCACAACTCACACCACATAGGTCCTCAGTCAACTCACAACTCACACCACATAGGTCCTCAGTCAACTCTCAACTCACGCCACATAGGTCTTCAATCAGCTCTCAACTCATGCCACATAAGTCCTCAGTTAGCTCTCAACTCATGCCACATAGGTCCTCAGTCAACTCACAACTCACACCACATAGGTCCTCAGTCAACTCACAACTCACACCACATAGGTCCTCAGTCAACTCACAACTCACACCACATAGGTTCTCAGTCAACTCACAACTCACGCCACATAGGTCCTCAGTCAACTCTCAACTCACGCCACATAGGTCTTCGATCAGCTCTCAACTCATGCCACATAGGTCCTCAGTCAACTCTCAACTCACACCACATAGGTCCTCAGTCAACTCTCAACTCACACCACATAGGTCCTCAGTCAACTCTCAACTCACACCACATAGGTTCTTAGTCAACTCACAACTCATGCCACATAGATCCTCAGTCAACTCTCAACTCACACCACATAGGTTCTCAGTCAACTCTCAACTCACACCACATAGGTCCTTAGTGAACTCTCAAGTCACACCACATAGGTCCTCAGTCAACTCTCAACTCACGCCACATAGGTCTTCAATCAGCTCTCAACTCATGCCACATAGGTCCTTAGTCAACTCTCAAGTCACAACACATAGATCCTCAGTCAACTCTCAACTCACGCCACATAGGTTCTCAGTCAGCTCTGAACTTACGCCACATAGGTCCTCAGTCAACTCTCAACTCGCGCCACATAGGTCCTCAGTCAACTCTGAACTTATGCTACATAGGTCCTCAGTCAACTCTCAACTCACACCACATAGGTCCTCAGTCAACTCTCAACTTACGCCACATAGGTCCTCAATCAACTCTCAACTCACGCCACATAGGTCCTCAGTCAACTCTGAACTTACGCCACATAAGTCCTCAGTCAACTCTCAACTCACACCACATAGGTCCTCAGTCAACTCTAAACTCACGCCACATAGGTCCTCAGTCAACTCTGAACTTACGCCACATAGGTCCTCAGTCAACTCTCAACTCATGCCACTTGCTGCTCATAAGCATAATTTTTTGTTTTCTTGAGATTTTTTCTCCTTTTTTTTTTCTTTTCTTATCTTATACTTTGTCGATCAGAGTCAGACATATCAAAGACAGCTGTCTCTACTATGATACTACCTTTAAATGTTGCCTTTATAATGTTAATGATTTTCTTTGGGATCCCCAACTGCCTTGACAGAATCCACAGAGATTCCCTAGCAATCTGCCAAAGATCTTTCCATAGTCCACAAATCCAATATAAAGTGGCAAATTCATTTTGATGCTTTGCTTTGCTTGTTATCTGTAGTGTGGCTAAAATGAACAGATAGTATGATTTTATTATTAATCTGGTAAAGTTTTAAAATTAATTAAAGTAACAAAATGTCTACGAGCTTCTGCCTATGAATGGAATATGGCCACACTCATTTCTACATATATTCACATATGCACTCAAACATTTGTCCACACGTGTACACACACGCTTATACACTAGTCAAATAATTAAACATTAAAATATAGTAAAGAGCAAGTTAAATTGCCAAAATCGCCTGCAGATATTTGACATTTATTCAATCTTGTTTCAGTTTTTTAATGAACTTTATACTTGTCAGTTTAATTTTCAAAGTTAGTGTTCTGCGCTTGTCACTTTTAAAAATAATGTTTGCTTACGGAATTGGTTCATTTGCAGTTTTTATATTTGTCTTTAATTTCTCAACTTTTGTTCATTTTTAATATTTTCTTGAACATCAGTTAGTTCAATACATAGTTGCTTTAAATATTGTAGTTTATTTGTTTGATGCAAGTTATCATTTGTTAGATACATAACATCTTCCCTTCACAGTAGATTAGTGCACCTTGCCTTCTCAAAAAACTCATGTGTATGATGTATGTTTGTAAATATGTTTATATGTATATATATTTATTGCACTTTGGATATTTTGTATTCTTGTTTCTGCTACGTGGGTTTGTTTTTTCTTGTTGTTCTGTGCGTGCAGAGGTTGGATTAATGGTATCAGGCTGGTGACCAGCCATCCACCTGTGGGAGCTATCATGTTTGTGGTAGCTTTGTTTTTCTCCATGGAGGCTGCTGCTTCATTTATTTTGCTGGTTAAGGTAGGCCAATTTATTTCTGTTCACACTGATAAACTATCATTGTGCTCAAGCAATCAAAATTATTACTGGAAGAAAGAACAACAGTATTGTTATTAATGATAAAAAAAAATATAGAGGTCTGCGTGGTCTCGAGGATAGTTTCCGCCTCGAGTGCTGGAGGTCCCGGTTTCATGCCCTGGTGAGGACCGGGATTTTTTCACGTGGACTTCTAGTAATAACATTTCCACTGGTCTCTGGGTAGTGAGATCTGACGCCCGTGTGTATTGTTGCGCACGTAAAAAATCCCCTGGCAGTTGGAAATCGAAAAAGAGTAGCCTAACGGCAAAATTATGAGTTAAAAATCTACCCAAAGTATTTCAGGATCCTCACCGGTGCTACGGAGTTCGTGCACTGAGCTGAGTTTCTCCAGACTCAGGTTTGAGTTAGGAGAACGGAGCACGTGTGGATTACACCTGTGTGCCGTGATGTTGATCCATCAACTAAACTAAACTATAAACAAATATGCTATTTTACATGATAAGGACATTTGTGAATTAACATAATTATTTATGATTGCAAATTTTGAATAACATAGCAATTATTGATTACAGGAGCATATTTCGAGCTTAATGACATAATTATTGATAAGTTTATGTCTCCAGAATTAACCTCATAATTTGTAATGATAATATATCATGGCCGGTATCCCTGGCGATGGGGTTAACGACTTTCTTCGTAATCCTGTGTATCCACACGAGAAAAACAGCTGCGTGATATTCGG
This sequence comes from Cepaea hortensis, assembly GCA_963921405.1. Classification (NCBI taxonomy): domain Eukaryota; kingdom Metazoa; phylum Mollusca; class Gastropoda; order Stylommatophora; family Helicidae; genus Cepaea; species Cepaea hortensis. The sequence continues at coordinate 59,160,270 of OY992878.1, read as the reverse complement.
CAGTGGATCGCGTCGCGTTGGTTACTTACGAGGTATGTGAGTCTGTCGTTCAGAAAGCAATGGCAAACTAGTGAGCGTAATCTTGCCAAGGACATCAACAACAGCTGAAAAATGCTAGTGTTGACTGCAACGTCCTGTAAGGGATATGCAACTTTAAAAAAAATATATATCATGAAAGTTAACATAATTATAACTAATGAGAAGAGTACATTATCAAAATTAATGTAATGGATTTTAATCATGGGACTTATCTCAGAATTAATATTATAATTGTAAGTAATTTTAATGTAGACACTTAGTTATCTTGTCATTCCTATTCTTTAGATATAATGTTATGTTTTAATATCTTACACTGCTTCAAATTTGGTAGCTTTTGTTGCACATGTTTTTAAACTGTACTTACACTGTCCTCATCATGTTAGTTATTGTCATTGTGAAAGATGTCTAAATATCTGCTAGAAAACCATTGCTGAAATTATTGGATTAGCTTGCCATGTTTCAGGAGAGCATAGATGTGTTACAATCATTCGTGTTAACTGATGAAAATATCCATATAGCAGGGAACAAACAATAAACTGCACTAGCATTCTTGAAGCACATATATATATATATATATATATATATATATATGCATTGCACTTTGAATGATACGTTTGTTACAGTAAATATGGCAAATGTAGACACTCACTTCATATAATAAAACTGGCTTTGTATGTTTGAAGCCGTTGAACATTTCACTTTCACAAAGCAGGCTGTTTTGGGGAAGTTTCTTGCAATGTATTGATTACATGAAATATGAAATCAAGAATCAGCACCATTGCACTTGGGATATTCCCACACATGCTTTCTTCAGTAACTGGTGAACTGAATCAGCCTGTCCTGTGGTGGGCCCTTTGTTTTGTTGCACTTTCCACATGATCCCTGGGGCTGAGTGGTCTCGAGGTATAGTGTCCACCTCAAGTGCTGGAGTTCCCAGATTCAAGCCCGGTGAGGGCCGGGACTTTTTCACGTGGACTTCTAGTAACTAAATTTCCCCTGGTCTCTGGGTAATGAGATCGGACGCCCGTGTGTATTGTTGTGCACGTACAAAATCCCTTGGCAGTTGGACATCAAAAAAGAGTAGCCTAACGGCGCACAATCAATCATGTGCCATGCCGGAAAGCGTGGGCGGTCATGACTCGCCTTTTCACTCGATCACCAGTGTCGTGGATCAGCTCAGTGTTCCTGTCTCGTCCATGCCATGTGGCCAAGCCATCCAGGTATTTTCCTCTCGGTCTTCCTCTTGGTCTGTTCCCTTCGATCTTGCCAGTTGTCACCAAGTTCCCCAATCCATTTCTTCTCATAACATGTCCAAATAATTTTGATTGTCTACGTCTAATTTCTCTAATCAGTTTACGATGTTCATTTGTTTCCTGTAGTACTTGGTCATTGGTTTTTCTGTCTGTCCATGGTATTCTTTGCATTTTCCTCAGAAACCACATTTCTGCAGCCATCAGATGTTTTCAGCTTGACTGCTCATTGTCCAAGTTTCACATCCATACAAAAGAACAGGCTCTATGTATCCCCTCAACACTCTTTTTCTCGTTTCAATTGACATCTTTTTATTGGTCAGAATGTTTTTCATCTTGCTAAAGGCTACTTTCGCCATGGCAATTCTTGTTCTAATCTCTTCAAGGCATCTCCCATCAGATGTTATGACTGTTCCAAGATAATTGTACCGATTCACTTGTTGAAGAATATTTCCATTTACTTGTATATTACATTGTGGCACTTCGTTCTTCCTAGTGACGACCATAACCTGTGTCTTCGTACATTTAATTCTTACCCCAGTTGCTCACTGTGTACAACAACCGCATCCACTAATTGTTGCAGATCCTGCGCATTGTCTGCATTCAATACTGTATCATCTGCATTTCTAATGTTATTGATGTTTCTTCCCCCAATGTTGATTCCATTTATATCCTCTACATTTCTGAAAATATTTTCACTGTATAGGGAAAAAAGATCTGGAGACATCACACATCCCTGCCTAACACCTCTCTTAATTGGCTGATACTGTCCCACTTCATTATCAATCCTTATTGCAGCTTGTTGTTTCCAATATATGTTTTTTATAAGTCTAATGTCTTTCCCATCAATTTGTAGATCTGCAAGCATATCCACCATGTTGACATGTCTAACTCTATCAAAAGCCTTTGTATAGTCAATAAAGCAAAGATGTATATCCTTGTTTACTTCTATAGCACGTTCAATAACTGTTCGCAGCATATACACAGCATTTACTGTACCCTTTCCTTCTACAAACCCACATTGTTCTTCCCCTATTTCAGGTTGTATCTTCTTCCTCACTCTTTGCATGATAATTCTTAGCAAAATCTTTGTGATGTGACTCATTATACTAATTGTTCTATGTTGATCACATTCCAAGGTTCCTGATTTCTTTGGGATTGCAATAAATACAGAGTTACATAATTCAGGAGGTATATCTCCAGTATCATATAATGTGTTCAGCAGTCTGGTGACTTGCTCTAGTCCAAATTCTTCTAAAGCTTTAATCATTTCTGTTGTGATGTTATCTGAACCGGGGCCCTTACCAGCTTTCATATGCTTAAGAACATTTCGAACCTCCATCTTCAAAATTGGCGGTCCTTCATTATTAAATCTAATATCACACTGTTCGTCTCTGCTGCCCGGGTAAAATTGTGAGCTAAAAAATGTACCCAAAGTATTTAAGGATTCTCGCCAGTGCTACGGAGTTCTTGCACTGAGCTGAAATTCTCCGGACTCAGGCTTGAGTTAGGAGCAGAACGGAGCACTTAATGGGTTACACCTGTGCACCATGATGTTGATCCGTCGACTAAACTAAACTAAACATGGTCCCTGAGAACCTACACATCAGCCTTGTCATAATCTAGCTTGCCACCCTAGGAAATAGAAGAAACCAGTCTATCAGCCTGTTCATTTCTCTGCACACCCTCATGCCCTGTGCAGAAAATTGATGGCGTAATTTAGTATTGATTATATAAGCATCTACACTGACCTATCGCAAAATCTCTCCTGTTCTTGTAACATTCAGTTTCACATTACATAAGTTTCTTAGTTTTGTTGGACAGAAGGTGCAGCCAGTACAGTTGTGCACAGTCAGTGTGATACTGGAGATCATACCCTGTCATTTCATCCTGAAGTGCAGTGGAATTAGTTTTGTCCACAAGGCCAACAAAATAGAGGGAGACCCAAAGACACATGGAGATAGATAAGAAAAAATAGGAGGACATAGTTGGGGGGGGGGGGGGGGAGAGAGAGAATGCATGAGATAGCAAAGATAGGATGACTTAATGTTAGTTGGTTGATGGCCAGTGCTCCAACAGAAGCATTATTCCAGTGAAGATGGAACTTCTAAATGTTGCTGAAATTTAGTTTACATCAATGAGTGTGGTTGAATAATAGGTCAGAATTATCCTATATAAATAGGATGTGCTGTTTGAATATTGTAGATTTTTCATATTTTAAAAATATGATGGGAGTGGAAATTTGATTGTAAATTTAGAAAAGAAAAAAAAAACTTAGCTCAGGTGAAAAGAAAATGATAAATGCAGTTGCTGAAAAATAAGGTGAATGTACATATCGGTGTAAAGCAGTGTTTCCCAACGTGGGGCCCACGCCCCACAGGGGGGCAATTCGATTGTTAAGGGGGGCAATTCGAAAATGGAAGAAATCGGCTGAATATAACAAAACGGGGAGACTTGAGACTGAAGTTAACTAAATTGGAACCTGACATAAGATCTCTTTGCAGCAAGCATCAAGCGCAAGGATCTCACTAAATTTAAATAATAAATAATTACTAATAATTAAAATAATATAGACAAATCTTTCATTAAAATTATTTTGTACTTGAATTTCAGTTGTCCATTATATGTTTTGAAAATTTACTTACTGTGTTTGCTCAATAATTACCTAGTGATTTCTTCCTAAAACCTATCATTCAAGTTTCTTTAGTGAACATTTCAATTTTTGAATATTAAAAATAATGTATATGTTGAGGGAGGGGGGGGGGGGGGGGGCAGGGGGGGGGGGCAATATGAATTTTAGAAAGGCTTAAGTGGGGCATGGCACAAAAAAGGTTGGGAAACACTGGTGTCATCATCATCATCATCATCATCATCATCATCTTCCACTTCTGCCGTCAAGCGTCGTGGGGAGGAATAATTTGCGTTCCAGCGCCCGGTGTAAAGTGTGAAATGTTTACATATGGTGAGGAGTTGAGGAAAAGATGCGGGCCCAAGATAGGACACACATTGAAGAAGCCTGATAATAGTATAGCTAGAAAGACCCATATTTGTAACCAACTAGGCTAACGAAACAGAGGTAGGCCTACAGACACAATGAGAATGATAAGAATAATATGAGGAGGACATGGAGGGAGATGCATGAGATAGGAAAAGATAAGATGGCTTGACTTTAGTTGGTTGGGGGACAGTACTGCAATTGGGGATATAAGGCAGAAGAAGGTCTGTGCCCTTGCACAGTTGGTTCAACAATCATGGTTAGGACATACCTTCTTAACTTTAATACTGAAGTTTCATGCTTTTACTTAATATATAGGGAGTGCTAGCATAAAGGAGGAGTGGTTACACAGTTCTCTGATTACCTCGCCGAAGCCTGGCAAAGACCGCACACACATTCAGGGATATCGCGTAAAAACCATGCAAACTACAATAGGCAAGCTGTTGGAGAAGTTAATTGCCAGAAAAATATCAAGCGGAAGTACAGGCTTTGATCTTTGAAAATTCTTTAAAGGGTGGTGCTATAATTTACACAAATGGGTCGGTCATTTGACAAGTGAGAAGTTCATTGTCCTTTAAGGCTTAGGTCAGAAAGAGAATTGTGATGGAAGATTCTTGTGCTTTTGTTGTGACCACAAGTAGCCTGACTATGGAAGTCATGGCAGTAAGTAAAACAATAACATGGCTCGAGACACAGACATTCACTTGGGCATGTTTCCTTAGTAGTGACTCAATGTGTATGCTCATGATGATAGAGACGGGATGGGTCTGAAGTGAGTAGTTGCTGTCTCTTGAGCAGTCTCGGCTGGCAAAGATTAGTTTCATTTTCGTGCCAGGACATGCGGGTGTGCAAGGAAATTAGCAGGCTGACAGACTTGCAGGTAGGGCTGCTGTGGAAGGCAGACATGCCATGGACCAGTCTGACATTCTGAATGCTCTACGAGTAGTAAGTCATTTTGTGAAAACCAAGTGATTGCTGAATCTACAACCATGGTCAGGCTGCGAGAACAGCAAGTTAAAAGAGATGTGGCCAAACAAGAACACTACGCAGGAAGCAAAAGAAGATTAATAAACCAACACAGAACTGGTGTCGTTAGTCGCTACACGCTGCGGGATTTACTGAGTAGGCGATCCGAGTGCATGGACTGAATGGTTCGATGTGCAATGAGGATTATCTGTCGACTAACCAACCAATATATGCATCATATGTAAACCAGCGCTGTAGCAAAGGGCTTATCAAAACAATTTGCAATCCTGCATACCCCGGTTGAAACACAGCTGTGGGCAATTTGGAAACAGACTACCTTGCACTGGTTTTCATATGAATACAATTTGCAATCCTGCATACCCCGGTCAAAACACAGCTGTGGGCAATTTGGAAAAAGACTACCTTGCACTTTTTTTCATACAGTGTTTGAGTGTCAGTTGTTCTGTTTAGAAAGCAATGACAAACTACTAAGCTTAAACTTGCCACAGTCAGTCAGTAAATGCTGAGGTTGGCTGTGACGTCCTGTAAAGAATATGCTACTAACTAACCATGTGTGGAATATCTAGTATTTATGTACTTCTTTGCAATACTCTTAATGTTTTCATCTTCAACAAGTATTTCAGCACAAAATTTAATTTTGAAGCTTGTTGATTATTTCATTTCACTGTTGTCTGCCTGTGTTTTCATTCCATGCATGCACGCTTTGATAAATCTGTGTTTGCCTGTTTTATGAATACTTGTCTGTCTACTCCTTTAATTTCCCCCAATAATTTGCCCTCTAGTGTTCTCTTTGATGGCCTTTCGTGTCTTAGGATGTGACCTAGACTTGAGTGCTTTCACATTTTTAATTACTTTAACAAGTCTTCTTTGTTGTGTTTTTCAATTTATAATGCTTAAATATAGTGTAGTTTTGAGGTCAGGATGTACTGTTTGAATAGAGCAGTTGAGTAACTGTTCTGTGTGTTAAAGAATTCTAGGTTATTTAGTTACAGCAAGATAAATCAAATTAATAATTAAAACAGCTAATGTATCTTCAGCTTTTTATTTGCAAACTGTGAAAATTATTATTTCCTCTTACTGTGTGTGTCTGTGTGTGAGTGAGTGAGAAAGAGAGAGGGAGGGAGGGTAATGATAATGAAGAAATTAACTTCTCTGAAATGTTGGTGAAATTTAGTTTACATAAGTGTGGGTACAATAGGTCATTTCTCCTACATAAATATGATTTACTGTTATAATATTGTAGATTTCTTATATTTTGAAATGGCAATGATAATTTATTTGTAATTTCAGATGAAAAATAACATTAGCTTAGCCGAAAAGGAATTAATAAATAAATTTTATAAACAATAAAGTGAATAATTTATGTCAGTGTAAGGTGCAAAGTTTTTAAGATATATTTAGTTAATAAATTGTAAATATAAATTTATTAATTTAAAGTGTTAATATATTGCACATTTCTCACTGAATTCTTCCTAGGAATGCTTCTTCATACATTAATATTTTATTTGTAATTCCCTTTCGGCAGGTGCATCGCATCTACCGTAGCACGGGAGCCAGCTTCCAGAAAGCTCAGGCTGAGTTTGCCTCTGGCGTGATGAAGAATGAGGCCGTGCGAGGGGCAGCATCTGATGCTGCAGCAGGAGCTGCGAAGACTGCCGTGTCTGGATACACCAGCAGTGAGAGCCGCTACTAAAGATGACATGCGCATTAAGGCTTAGCTGGCGCACATGCAGTATCTGAATGCTGGCTGTTTTATATCTGTGTATGGTGACCATTCTGGACAGATGTTGGAGAACAGGCCTAGTTGTCTACTTTTTTGGTATTGTTACTGATGTATCATAGCTCGAGATGTATTGTAGCTCGACTTTTCTTTGATTGCAGGCAAATAATGAGGGGACGGTATGTCAGAATATGTTTGTAATAAGAGCTGAGCACACCAATGAGTGATTATCTTCCACTATGGCTGCATTTATTTGCAGTTTAAAAAATGTTACTTATATATAGGATTTGTATATTTTTTTTAAAGCTTCATTTGTGTGTTTCTGTAAGTAGCATGAGTATTTTATGTCACTTTTTGCATAGACCAGGTGTCATAGGAATGAGTGGTGTGTAGTTTACAGGCTGTTGTAAAAACATGTTTGCATCACACTGTGTTAAAACATGTATTTATGTGTCTGTTTGCATCACATTGTGTTGTTAAAAGATGTATTTATTTGTCTGTTTGCATCACATTCTATTGTTAAAAGATGTATTTATGTCTGTTTATATCACATCGTGTTGTTAAAACATGTATTTATGTGTCTGTTTCCATCAGTGTTGTTGAAACAAGTAGTTATGTCTCTGTTTGCATGACACTGTGCTATTAAAACATGTATTTATGTGTCTGCATCACATTGTGTGTTAAAACATGTATATATGTGTCAGTTTCCATTACACCATGTTGTTGAAACAAGTAGTTATGTCTCTGTTTGCATCACATTGTGTTAAAACATGTATTTAATGTCTATGTTTGCATCACATCATGTTGTTAAAACATGTATTTATGTGTCTGTTTTCATCACATCGTGTTGTTGAAACATGTATTTATGTCTCTGTTTGCATCATATCGTGTTGGTAACACAAGTAGTTATGTCTCTGTTTACTTAGACAAGGTATCAGTAATGTGTAGTTCACCGTTATAACGTGTTACAACAAATTATTTTGAGAACACAGTTACTTGTATTCCTCTTCCTCTTCTCTCTCGTCCTGTCTTTCATCTCCCCACACAGCATATGCCCTCATCCAACTCACACCCAGCCCTTTGTAAATGTGTTCATGATGGGTTGGATTTTGCAGCAAAAGTTGTCTATGGGATGAGGAACCAGCCTCATGACAACCCTCTTACCTCATCCAACTCACACCCAGCCCTTTGTAAATGTGTTCATGATGGGTTGGAATTTGCAGCGAAAGTTTTCTAATGGATGAGGAACAAACCTCATGACAACCCTCTTAACCACATATATGGTAGGAACAAACCTCATGACAACCCTCTTAACCACATATATGGTAGGTTACAGTGTTACTGTTCTTTGCTGACCTTCTGGGCCCTGGTAGAGTGTTTACTTGTAAAAGAAACAGTATTTGTGATACATTCCAGGTTTAGCAGACCTTCACTTTTATTTATAATTATGTTGTGACAAGTATCTGGAATGTTCAGTGTAGATTTTAAAGTATGATTGCATACATGTTCTCAGTCACTGTGAAGTACATACCAGATAATGTTACAGGCCTGTAATCAATTAAGGGCACCTATAATGTTAATTGTTTCTGTTGCATACAGTGTCCTGAAGTGATATTTGTCACATACCACTTTTTCAGGTATTACATCGGTTTTGTTGTGATGTCACTTTAGGTAGTACATTACTTCTTGTGTGGATGTGATACTATGTTTGTGTGTATTGTTTGTTTGTGTGTGTAATACACACAAGATTATTACTAATTAAGTAGACAGTTTCAGTAAATGATTGTGAAAGCAAAGTTGTGGAGAAACTCTTAATGTTGTTTACACAAACTCTCGACAAAACTTTCCATTGTGAGTGTTCTGTATCTTAAATGGTATTGGCTAATAGCATGTTGAAACTGTTTTTGTAAAAACCGGGGGGGGGGGGGGGGGGGGGGGGGGGGTTATATTAAAATATACATGTAAAAAGACAGTCAAATATGTTGAAACATGCAAACATTGCAAGTTGAAGTCACTTTATGTATGTCCAAGGTTTATTGGCTGCAAAAGACAAGCCGTATAAATACTCTCTTCATAAATGGGATAGAACATTTTGAGCTAGTATGCATTTATTTTGTCACTATGACAAAAGTAAAAAGTCACTGTGATTTAATCTGCATCTGATTTCTGTGTTGTAAGAGGGCTTTGTGATCCATATTGTTCTATAAGCTTACACCACTTTGTTGTTGTGAAGAAATCATTATTGTGTATCTGTGGTGCAATCTCTTCTTGATATTCCTAAAAGACTTATATTGCACATATCTCTAAGAAATTGTCATCCTAAATCTGGTGTGAAAATCCATGTTCCAAATGAGTATGTGAGTTTACAGTGCAGTGTGGTAAGAATGTATTACTTCCATGTTGGTTTCATGTTTGCTAAGAACTCTTATATTTATCATAATTTTAACATGCATTTATCTTCTAATTTTTGCCCTGAATATCGACATTGGGACTTTGTATATATGATGTCACCCATGATTTGTTTTAAATTATTTTTCTAATTGAAAAGAAATCATCTGTTTCTAACATCTATATACCATGTGTGACCATGGTATCAATTCAGATATTTTTATTGAGATGTTCATTTTCTTTTGATTTAGGTTATCTGCATCATTACTACTGGTTGATAACAATTTATCGTCATGTAGCAGATCCTTTGAGAACATGGCTATCATCGCGGCCCACTGAAAAGTGTCTCAGACCCTTTCGACTGCTCCTGCCTCTTGCTTCCTTATGCTAAAGGTGTCAGCAATGTCCAGTATCCATCTTCATGCTGGTTTACCTCTCGCTCTTCTTCCAGGAACCAGCCTTCTATCACTGATTTCCAAGCCACTATGACATTTATATGATTAAAGTATTTCAGTATTCAAGACATGACACTGTTTATCAGCCAGGTTTCTTGTATGTTCAGATCTTGTAGAATAACAGTATTTCTCTTCTTGATTCACAATATTCTAAGAACTGTTTGTTAGCATGTCAGTTCTAAAGACCAATTATTCTTTTCTTCCTCAATAATTGCAAGATGGTCCATGATTCACATGTATATGTTACCTCAAAAAAGATGCATGTTCTCAATAACTGCAAGATGGTCCATGATTCACATATATATGTTGCCTCAGAAAAGATGCATGTTCTCACAAATGTTACTGTAATTGTTTCCTGGTGTTGTGCCATAGGTTCTTAATACTTAGATGACCATTGCTGTGAAGTTATTTTTGCCTGCCTACAATTATCAATGTATCAATCGGTGAAAGTTTAGTCTATTTTCTTGATGATGTGATCATTATCTGGGTTTGCCTTTAATGAAATGATGTTTCAGTAGAATATTCTTTGCTCCTTATTGTTTTCTGCTTGTCACCAGACATTTGTCAGTACTTTGTTTAAATTATTATTAGAACTAGTTCATATATAATTTCATATTTTTATTAGCAGTGCTAACTTTTCACAGCATAAGCTGAGATGGGATGTTTTCTGCTGTTATGCCGCAACTTTTATGATCTTAAGATAATTCTTTAGCAAGATGGTAGTATGCCATAATTTTTTTTCGCAACTTGTAAGCAGTTCAAAACATGGGACAAAATTTAAAGGGCTTTGTTTATCTAGTCTGAATTTATTATATCACTGACTTATTTTTGGTATTGTTTAAAGGTGATATTGGCCCACAAGCATCGTTTTAAAATCTTGCCTCATTTGTCTTCTGTCTGTTGTAATAACTTCCACTGATATTTTGTTTTTGTTTTGTTTTGCCCTGGCTATACATTTGAAATATCCCCTCATTACCACTTGTAATATCAGTATTGTTTTTAAAACTGAAATAGCTCACCATTACAGTAAAACTCAGGGATAAATCCTCCACCAAATCTTCACATGTAAGAGGTAAAACAGTATGAAGATTAGCCTACACTTAATGTTGATACTTCTGTGATGGTACTCCTATAGCCCACAATAATGTGGGTTGAGTTTTTGTTTTGTGAGTTTTCACAGCAGTTGCTGCTTCTGATTCCATCCTCATTTTGGATGTTGTGGCCTCAGTCCCTGTTATGTTCTTCCACAATTCTACCCTGCAGTTTACCATTCCCCCGTGTAACACTTGGCCTCAATTGAAAAATGAATGCGTTAATAAATCCATATAATTTTGTCATGGCTATGTACTTGTGATAATTAATATTTTTGTTGCATTGATCAAGCTTTTGTTGCTTATTGATATTGGGGGTGTGGAATCGTAGTGTTTAGTATGCTCACTTAATGACACTGGGATCCAGGGTTCAGTGCCCAGTAGTGGCTGGATTCCATTTTTGTGACCATTACAGCCCAGGACTGTGTGCCCTTGACATATTTGTCCAGTGTTCAAGAATGACAAGGCAGTCAGGAAGGGAGCTGATTATCCATGTCTTATTATACTATGGCCTAGTGTATCTGAGGGCCCCGCACTTCACACTCTGTGTCTAGTGTATCTGAGGGCCCAGCACTTCACACTATTGTAGTAGCACAGAGATCTTGGGTACTTGTAATATTGACATTTCTCTCAGATCACATTGTTCATTGTACATGGCTAATTCATGACTGCACACAATGTTTCTGTGAATGTCTCTCTGATATATGTGTCCTGATGTCAATTGATCTTGCCATGTTTTATTGTCCTGTACTGTCTTGTTTGGTTTTAGGATAGGTGAGGCATGCTGCCTACTAGTCAGTATAAATCTTCCACTGGCTGTGCTTTGTTTCCTAATAGATAAACGAGAATACAGGCATCTATTATTACCAGTCATGTTTCACAATCACCAGAGTCGTAGATCAGCTCTGTGATCTTATCTTGATCATGCCACGTAGTCAAGCCATCCAGATATTTACTTATCTGCCTTCTCCTTGTTCTTTTCCTCTCTATCTTGCCAGTTGTCACCAAGTTCTCTAGTTTATTCTCATAATGGGCCCAGAAAATGTTGACTGTCTATGTCTAATTTCTCGAATCAGTTTACGGTTTTCATTTGCTTCTTGTAGTACTTGGTCATTGGTTTTTCTGTCTGTCCACGGTATTCTTTGCATTTTCCTCAGAAACCGCATTTGCACTGCCAATAGATTGTTTTCAGCTTGCCTGCTCATTGCCCACATTTCACACCCATAAAAAAGTACAGGTTCTACGTAGAACTTCAGCACTCTTTTTCATGTTGCAATTGGCATATTTTTATTGGTCATTATGTTTTCCATTTTGCAAAAGGCTACCTTTGCCATAGCGATTCGTATTCTAATCTCTTCAAGGCACCTTCCATCAGATATTATGACTTTTCCGAGATAGTTGTACCTATTCGCTTGTTTTAGAATATTCCCATTTATCCGTATATTACATTGTGGTATTTATTTATTTCTAGTGACGACCATGATTTCTGTCTTGTTACAGAGTAATCTAACCCTAGTGGTTGACTGTACAGTAACCAGTTACGGCATAAGATTACCATCAAGTGGCTATTTGTTAAACTTATATATAAGATGCAAAGATTCTGAAATAATTTGCTACCAGTTTCTTATACCAAGTAGTACTTGTCTTGAGAGATTTAAGTCAAATGTGTTATCATATTCATATCTCTTGCTTGAAAAGAAAATGCATGCTCCGTTTAGTTTGATTAGTAGTCAAAATCTGTAGTTTCACTTTTTTAAAGATCTGAATTCAAATTTAATATTTTTAAATGTCAAAATACTATTATCTTAGGTGTCAAATTCTTGTTTTTCACTGTCTCAAAGTCTTATTGTTCACTTTCTTGCAAGTAAAGCAAATTGCAGTGGACAGGAAATTTTCAGATTTACTGCATCTGTGTCATACAGTCAGAGACAAACAAATACTAAATTGTATACAGTAAATGTCTATTCTGTTGAAGTGCTAATAGAACCAATATTGTTATATGCGTGTGAAACGAGGACGATCAGCAGACACACTGAGAAACATTTAATGGCAGAGAAAATGGAGTTTTTGAGGGAAATACAACGAATACCAAGGATAGACAGAGAAACAAACATGAAAGTCCTACAAGAGACAAATTAAAACCATACATTTATTAAAGAAATTAGATCTATAGAGTTTTTTGTTTTTTTTTGGGTAAATATGATTTGGGAAGAAATAAATTTGAAAACTGAGGGACAACTGGCAAAATTGATGGGAAAAGAGCAACAGGATAGCAAAGATATACATACCTGGATTGGCTTGGCCACATGACATAATCTGGACAAGAGCAGGGCTAGTGATCATGTGAGATGGCGAACCCTGACCATGCATGTTTATCAGCATGATACATGATAATGACAGGACATGTTACTTGGTTGTTATGATTTCTTTCACTATTGATTAAAATTAAGTTTTCATGCAAGTAAATTTTGTTTGCCGTGTCGTTTTGCTTGTTATTCATATATGACACTTTGTGTTAATTAAATATAAATAAAGTGATTAAAATTATTGCTTTAAATATTTTGCCACATTATAAACGTGTATCAACATGTCTTCATAAACACACAGACTGAATGGAAGTTACCAACTTTTATTATCTTCAAAAACACATGAAAGTAAATATTTTTTTTTCATTATTATTTGTTCTATTATATTTGTTTTCCTTTTATAGCTTATGCCGGTCTCTCTGGCTGTGGGGTTACAACACTTTCTCTCTGTAATCCCGTTTATCACGCAGAGTCTCGCAGCGGAGCGAGAACTGAGGTGGTTCGACCCCCGCTCGTGACTTGCGGATACTGAGTAGGCCGCTCAGAAAGCAATGGCAAACTACTGAGCGTAATCTTGCCAAGAGATCAACAGACAGCTGAAAGATGCTGCTGTTGACAGCTAAGTCCTGTAAAAGGATACGCAAAACATTTATAGCTTATGGATATTATTGCCTGTAGCTACTAGTTGTTGAATCATTCATGTGTGTATATTTGTTTGAATAATGGAAACAAATGTTTTGTTAGAACAGTATTGCAGTGTGACCCACAAAAAAACGGAACCAACAAATCTTTGAAAGTTTTGGGTATCATTGGAATGACGCAGAGGATTGGATCGAGATCCACAGTGGTTCAGGCCACCCCACACACATCAAATGACTCTCTATCCTGGCTGAGAGAGCGATTTCAGGGGAGACTGATCAGCATGAAGTGTGACTTGGAGTGGGCACAGCATTCACCTGACTTGAACCCCCTAGATTTTTATCTATGGGGGTATCTCAAGGATAATGTGTACCAGAACAATCCTCAAACAATTGGTGAACTGAAGGCAGTAATCACAGCAAAGATCAGGGAAATCCCCACACAGGAATGAAGTCGAGTAGTTGACAATTTAGCGCATCATATGCAAGTGTGCATCCAATGCTGCAGAGCCATTTGGAGCGTAACTATTATGCAAAGCAACCGAGGTAACTGAAACTTTTGCAAATAATTGTTCACAGACTGAAGTTTACAATCACCAAATATCAATAAATTTGCTTGACCTTTGTAGGATTTAATCAACTTTTTATAATTTCTTTTTTTTTTTTTGGTGTCAACCTGTACAAGGGGCTTCAAATGAAAACCTTCAATATTGTGTGTGTGTGTGTGTGTGGGAATATAATTAAAAAAGTAAAGAACATATGTATAATTTTTCCATGTGGTCACCAATGCATTCAGTCCATGCCCTCCAGTGCCGATAAAGTGCTTGGATTCCTGTAGAAAAATCGACTCTGGGGTAACTTCTTGGTGTGCCTGACCCATTCGTGAACAGTCTGTCACAGAAGTCACGCCGTTTTGAGACTTCCTATTCCACTCATACACTTGTTGGACTGACAAGCATGCATCGCCACACTGGACCTTCATTCGCGATGAATTTCTGTAGGTTTCACCCCTTCACTGATAAAAAACGGATAACAAAACACTCCTCCTCTGTTGCATGTCAAAAGTGTGGCGGCCATCTTTGAACTGTCCTTATGATGTCACAATGTTCATCTGCACCGTGATATCACATGCTTAACCCGCTTGACATCCTTAACAACAATATTGACAGGTTACAAGACAATCGCATGGTTATTGTAATTTCTATCACACTTTTAAATTTTTCATTTGAAGCACCCTTGTATATTGTATGAATCATCATTATCCACTTATTTCAAGCTGTTTGCATTGAGGTATCCACTTGTTTCTGTTTCTAGAAGTCATGTCTATAGAAGTTTTAACATGTGAGGCTCCACTAGTTCTTTTAGGGACCAATCTTCCTTGCAGTATTGTACATCTGGATCTTACATCTGCTAATACTATATCCAAATAATACTTACAATAAGTTACTACTTTGAAGCAACATTCAAAGTGATTTAGCATTACACCAGGTATTGGATGTCTTGTATATAACAGTGTATGAATCTGCCATTAGAATATTCTATTTGTGAAATCAGTCTATCTTTAGAACTTTATCTTTGATGTATGTAATAAGTCACTGAGGGTATGTCTATGAATGTTAATATGGTTTCCTACAATGGTTTTAAGGTTCATATGTGTATTAAATTTAGTTATGTAAAATATGTGTGTATATCATGAAAATTGTCACTTTCAGTTATTTCTCTTTTCTTTCTTTCTTTCTTTCTTTCTTTCTTTCTTTCTTTCTTTCGTTCTTTCTTTCTTTCTTTCTTTCATTCTTTCTTTCTTTCTTTCTTTTGTTCTTTCTTTCTTTCTTTCTTTCTGATGAAAATCTTGCTTGATGATGATGCAGGTTATGAAATAAAGAGGTTTGCTAACAGAAGGAAAAGTAAAAAGCATTCAAGTGATAAGACTGACACATGATTGAAAGTGCACAGGCACAAGAAATAAAAATGGATAGAATGGGCAGACTTAACATTGTATCCTTATTTCTTTTCTGATTAAAATTGTTGGGTAATTAAAAAAATACTATAAATAAACAAAGAGTCACATGAATATTCCTTGATGAAATATCTCAGTTTTGTTTTCTTCTGTTTTCTGCAATGTCTGGTGTATTCTTATGACCTTGCATTCATTTCTTGTGTGTAGCATTTACTTAATAAGTCAGTTTTTGCTGACTGAAGATCTCCGATTTAACCCGGCTCTTTCTTTTCTTTACATCTGACAAATGAGAACTAACTTCTGTGATTTGATTCATTAAAATGAGCCTTTATAAAGCGTGGCATACAGCATTTTTACTTTTTTGAAAACTTAATTAAACAACATGATAACTGGCATTTATGGTAGCTTAGTGGCTAGCTTACTTGCCTGCCAGACGAGTGGTTCTGTGTTTGCATCCCATCAACGGAAGGATGTTTAAAATCGACCTGGGCTCCAGGCTGACCCAGCCTGCAATTAGCAGCAGGAAATGTTCTGGGAAGTCAAGTGTAATATTAACCACATCAAGCATTGAATGCTGATTGGTCTATGGCAGTGGTTCTCAACCTTTTTTGGTCCATGCCCCCCTTCACCATATTTTCAGAACGTCATTCCCCCCCCTTTCGTATTTCCTACCTAAAAATCCCCCCGCCCTTTACACAGTATACATAATAATGGAAGCTAAATTTAATAGCACATAATAAAACAAGTCTAGACGTCCACATAAAACGTGATTTCTGAGTCTGCTTACTTTATAAAATGAATTTTAGAAGGGTGAGACGTACAAAACCATAAAGTATGAAGGGAAAAACAATATCAAGTAATTGATTCTTTTATTAACACGATCTTGAAACAATCTTAATTCCCCCCCCCCCCCCAAAAAACCTAAAATTTCCCCCGGGGGAGGGGGAAATTCCCCATGGTTGAGAACCACTGGTCTATGGAAATATGGGTCTAGCACCATGTAATCACATACACCATGTCAAATAAATAAATGCAGGAATGCTGAAGAACAGTGTGGATTAATGGAAATAATGCCATGTAACTAACAACTGTCTGGAAAACAGTGTGGATTTGTGCAAATAATGCAGTATACACATTATGAACACTAATAGAAAGATCGATAAAGATACAGAAGGACTTACACTTGTCTATAAAGATTATACCATGACATTTGATAAAGTAAAACTTAATGAAATTACTCAATTGTTGGATGGTATTACAATATACGGCAAAGATAGAATAATAAAGAATATTTACTGGAAACAAGTAGCAGCAGGGCAATTATGAACAGATAAATAAAGGAGTAAGACGAGTATAAGTTTTGTTGCCAGATCTCTTCTCTTTGTAAGTTAAATAATAATGAGAGTCAGAGAGAAAAGAGAAGCCAGGCATATGATATCAAGAAAACAGAAACAGTGGTTATATCGAAGACTTAACGGAAATTCAGACGTTATGTTATCTTGTTTCAGCACATATATCAGGGTTTCAGGTTTTTCCTCTGTTTAAAGTTAGTCGGTCTCCGTGGCATAGGGATTTACACGACTTTCCCCGTAATCCCGTATACTCTCATGAGTAACATGACGTGCGCGAGAATTTGTAGCAGTTCCCTCCGCGTTGGTAACTTAGGGGTATGTGAGGCGGTCGCTCAGAAAGCAGTGGCAAACTACTGAGCGTAATCTTGCCAAGAAATCAACAATCGGCTAAAAGATACTGATGTTGACAGCGACGTCCTGTAAAGGATATGCGAACAAAGAAAAAAATGTAAAGTTAATCCCTGAGTGTTTTTAATCCTGGCCTGTCAAATTGCTAGAATGTTCTCAATCTTGAAAGAAATTTGTTGTATCTTTTTCGTCTTTTGCTAATAATCCCCCATATAATTCATTTCTGATTATCTTCTCTTGTTTCATCTATTGGAGATAATTAGCCTACACACTTCATGATGTCAGCCTAACCATGGAGGTTATACCTCCGCTAACAAAATCTGACATTTACCATCAGTAGGTAATCAGCACCATGAGTACAAATGAAGGACCCTTTTGCACGTGTTAACTGCATTGGGCACATGGTGCCAAATCCACATATGTATTGACCAAGCGGCACACAGGGTATTGTGGTCAACATCACGACAACCGCCTTTACTTCCACAGACATCTCCGAGTGCCCATTTTATGCTGGATCGACCTGTGAACCCATGTAAGTTTTAAAATCTACCCCCATTCAAACCTATAACCACTGGGCCAGCAGACGAGTGTCTAGCCACTGTGTTGTGAACACCAGGCACCGAGATCTTTGAAGATGCACACATGCCTACAGCAGGCAAGTGTCTAGCCACTATGTTGTTGTGAACACCTGGCACCAAGATCTTTGAAGATTCTGACATGCCTACTGGAGGCGAGTGTCTAACCACTATATTGTGGTGAACACCAGGCACCGAGATCTTTGACGATGCTTACATGCCTACAGCAGTTGGCAAGGCAAAGATGATGTATGATATTTGTTCATCTTTCAAAATAGTTTATGTAGATAAAAATGTCATTGGGATACACTTTGTATCTTAACCTGCTTATATAAAGGAACTTACTTAAAAATTAGACATAGTGTTGTGCCTGTTACGTCTTTATTTGTTCTTTAATATTTTTTATTGTTACGATCATCATTTCAAATCTGAAGCTAGACGTTTTGTGTTGTTTAGTGTCAAGAGGTGCACATCATGGTCAATACATGTTTTGGATTAGCAGTGGGCAAAATAGAAGCCACAACCAGATCAGAAGTTGGAAGTATCTAAAATATAAGTAATTAAAAGCAAAGCATCCTTTTACTCACCTTAAGACATATTGGTCAAATGGTGCTAGGCCTATTTTAATAGAACCATTGGCACTCAGTGGGTGATATAGTCAGTTTCATGACGGCCGCCTTTGTTCCCAAGACATTCCTGGGTACCCATTTTTAGGCTCGTTCAAACTGGTAGCTTAGATCAATTTTAAAAATCTGCTGTGATGTAGATTTGAACCCATAACCACCAGGCCACCATCTGGCTAAATTAATGTGCGTATGACAATACTGAAGTTATCCAGTGATTAGAATGATTATCTATTATGAGTATGTGAATTATTTTTTTTTCCCTCCATATGTGTACGACATATCTGACATTCAGTTTTACATAATGCAGAACATATTGCCAGACATTTGTGTATGTACCTGCCCACACACTTAACAATAAAATCTTTGATTTGGTAGGAAGAAAGTGAAAACTTTTTTCAAAAGTAATAAAGAGTAATTGTCATTTAAGATCTTTTCACTCAGGAAACTGGTGTGGCGTCTTTTAATGTATCTTTTTTTTTTTTTCTTCATATCCTTTACAGGACATCGCTGTAAACATCAGCATCTTTCAGCTGATTATTGATTTCTTGGCAAGATTACTCTCAGTAGTTTGCCATTGTTTTCTGAGCGACCGGCTCACATACCCCGTAAGTTACTGACACAGAGAGAACCACTACCGATTCTCACGCACGTCATGTTACTCACGAGAGTATACGGGATTACGGAGAAAGTCGTGTAAATCCTAGACCAGGGAGACCGGCTTTTAATGTATCAGTTCTTCATTAATCAATTACCAGAGATCAGACCCACTTGTGTAATATAGTTAGATAGTGCCATTTCAATTACCACTCACAATATAGTTCTTAGTTGGATAGTGTAATATGTAATTTAGTTGTTAGTTGGATAGTGTCATTACAAAAGACCCACTTGTGTAATATAGTTCTTAGTTGGATAGTATCATTACAATTACCACTCATAATATACTTGTTAGTTGGACAGTGTAATTACCACTCATAATATAGTTGTTAGTTGAACAAAATGATTACCAGAAACAGTCTTATAAGTTAGTAGTAGGACGATGCCCGTTATCTGAAACCCTTTGAATGATATAGTTAAAGAGCACTGTGGCCGTTCATTAATGTGTTGGTTATCTTTTACCATCCACATAAGAGATGTACATGCTGTAAATATTCTATTGTTAATATTTAAAGAATAATGACACCAGCAAATCATGGGTCTTGGGAAACTTCTGAATTCAAGTCATGAATAAATAAATTGATAGATATTTTAAATGAGACAAAAATATGCGTTTATACCCTAGTTAAACACTGGGGGACTCTAGTGTTAAGCACATATTTTCAGTGACCTAACAACAACAGGCAAGCGGTGATGTGATTATGATCACACTGGCTACCTTTTCTTTCCCCAGTATGAACTTCGATAACTATTTTATAACAGAAGTGTACCCTTTAGGGGAAAAAAATTGTATAAACCAGTGGATTGAACCCTTTGATTCCCTGTTGGTAAGAAAGAGCACTAACAACTATCTCAAATTAGTACCCCATTTGTAATTGGGCTATCACAACACTATGAAATGTGTGGGAGTCAAAACAAATTAAACCTAGGACCAAACTTAAAATATGTAACTCTAACCTTGAATCTGTATTGTTCTATGGGTCAGAAACATGGAAAACAGCTGAACAATTACTGATAAACTACAAACATGCACTGACTGGTGTAGCATACATCAGTTAATGAATGTTTGTAGTTAACCAGCAGCTCTGACACTATATGAGTATATCATACTATATGCAGGTCTAGAACCTCTGGTATGAGAATAGAGGTGCAGACCTAGTTATTGAGGTGCCAGAGAATCATAGCGTCTAATTCTCAGTCTGTATTACCTACATTTCAAACTGGCAGTTGTGGATATAAATAAGCATTGACACTTCAAGTTTACAGGGACTAATACAGAAATACTGTCCAGGTCACGCAGGAGTCTGAATAATGAGCGAACCGATTTATCAATCTGTGACTAGAGCGCCAGTAGTTGGGACACTAACTTTACATTATGATAAGACAGCAATTCTAAAGACTATTTATGAACTCCAGCTGAGAAACGCCATTTAGATTACTCACTGTGATGCAAGGAACAATCAGTGATAAGTGTACACTACTGCGTCATCTCTTCGGCATTTTCATCTAACTGTTGGACCTCCATTACTCGCAAACCATTATGCCACCTTCTACATTCTCTGCTAAGTGTGATAATTACTTTGTGGAAGCTGCTGTTGAGAGTGCCTCTGTTGATCAGTTCTTGCCCCCTATGTATAGCTTGACTGAGGTCACCTGTCTTATGGTATCGTCTGCTCTTGCCATATTTCATCCTTTAACCGCCTTTCTTTGAGATCATTCAGGTTACCCTGCAGTGTGCGTCTGTCATCACTTGTAGGTCTTGACCTTTGCCAGTGCGAGTCTCGACTTCACCGATGTTAGACAGACATATATTTCATAATTCTAATTGAAGTATCTCGCTTACAATACAAGACAATTCCCATTCCTTCGTTTTGAATGTGTTAAGTTTTTCTTACTGTGGAGCAAACACATCCACATGCCATAATCAATTGCTGAGAGAACCAAATGGTTAACTATAAGAGACATGTCGTTTATGTGACGTCACAATAATTTTCAGTGCTTCCAGGCCACGTTTGCATTGATAACAGGCTGCACTACATGTTTACACGACAGGCAGCGATTAAATGTGACACATAACTATTTTAACTGTCGCTTTTTTAACTATTCATCCCCTTTATTAGATACCAGGTAGATCTGCTTTGTCAATGTTGTTATTTAAAGTGCACCACAAACTACTGGCTTCCTTACGGTTACATCCTTAATTGTGGAAGAAACTTGGTAAGAAATAATATATTATTAATATAAGATAAGGCAACGCTGTTATTTCTTTCTTACCAGTTAAATTTGGTTAACCGCCATAAAATGTAATGAATAATATGAAAAAGTGGTAGCGTAGAAGAATATCTTTACACGAATGTGATCAAGAAACTTTAGAAGGAATTGTGATAGGAGGCACAGTTCATGGGAGAAGAGACACGGACCAACAAACGTGCAAGTGACATGTGCCTTTAAAGACCACCCCGGACGTGAACATGCACGAGGCAGGAGAACTGAGGGAAGATCGATCGATAGTCTTTCCTGTGGGCTGTGGTAAAAACGTCATTCTGAAAAGGACCTGCTGTATGTCAAGCAATGTCATTGGGAATTCCCATGCGTGACCACTTCACGTATGCAGTAGCCATTCTTAAGTAGTTCTGCTTACTGTTCCATTGAGGACTTGGTTGTGATACCTTGACCTTGAAAGCGGCATTGACCATCTTGACGTGGCTTCATTCCCAGTTTACGTAGTGAGGCTACAGACGGAGTCTCGTCAGTATCCGCAAGTCTGTCCTCCGTTGATATCAGCGCTGTCCGTGTACCTTCCCGCTTTTATTGATGCATTATTTGTCAGCTGGCCTGCGCGTTCATTACCTTTTACTCCGGCATGTTTTTAAACAAATTTAGCTACATGACGTGATTAGGAAAATCTGGAGATATTGTCTTCATCAGCAAACAAACGCACACAGAGAAACAACAGCAAACAAAGACAGATATGACACTAAAACAATTACATTAAGATATGATAGAATTATGTAAATGTGTACAATGAAATGGAAACAAGCAATGAAGTAAAGTATAAAGCAGGTTTAATTTCTTTTGTTGTTGTCAGGTAAAACTTGTTTTCAGTATCTAATCTCTCCAAAGAAGATCTAGTCTTGTTTTGTCTTTGCATATAAAGAAATAAAACATACATATATATAAAGGGCGCATTTGAAATCCGTTCATGCCGCACCGCGCGTAATTGCGTACGTTGAACATAATCATGTCATAGTCATGTGATAAGTACTGACCAATGAATAAAAGAGCACGTGCTTATCATCCCATGATGCATAGGTTCTGTTTCTGACCGTTGAGAAAATGGCCGGGGTGATCCAAAATCCGCCCAAAGAAGCTCAAAGAGCGATGATTCAGTTTCTTTCATTTGAAGGATGTCGACCAGTGGACATTCAACGAAGAATGCAGGCAGTGTACGGTAACAAATGTGTGTCGAAGACAACAGTGACGGACTGGGCACGAATGTTTCGGAAAGGACGTCAGTTCACGACAGATCTTCGATGGCTGGGTCAAGCGCATATTGTTGTAACAGAAAAAAACCATTGCCAAAATTGATGCAGCAGTACAGATGAACTGTTGTCGAAGCATGCCTTCGCTAGCGAAAGAATTTGATGTGTCAATTGGGACAATTCAAAAGGTAGTTCGTAAGAAACTGCAATATCGGAAGGTGTGTTCACAGTGGGTCCCACGGATGTTGACCGACCACAAAAGAGAGGAACACATGGGATGGTATGTGAACCACTTGCCACGATACAGGGTGGAGGGTGATACATTTCTTTTCCACATAGTGGCAGGCGATGAATCATGGTATCACCACTTTGAGCCGAGCAGCAAAAGAGAGAACATGCAATGGAAGCATGCTGGATCACCAAAATCCAAAAAAAATGCATTCAAGTTACAGGTTTCCGCTGGTAAGATTATGCTGAGCGCATCTTTTGACCATGAAGGGCTATTGTTGACTGACTTTAAAGAACCTGGTGTCAACATCAACTCTACCCACTTCTTGGAAACACTAGACAAGCTGCAAAAAGCCATCAAGAATAAACGACCCAGCATGCTTTCTCGCGGTGTGATTTTATTGCACGATAATGTTCGTCCGCATGTCGCAAAGATTATGCAGGAAGCATTAGCAAGGAAGAAGTGGGAAATTCTGCAACATCCAGCCTATACTCATGATTTTTCACCATATGATTTTCATTTGTTCGGATCTGAAAAAGAAAAAAAAAGCTCTCAAGGGGCAACGATTTCACACAGATGCAGACGTAATGAACGCGGTAAACACTTGGTTCAGTGAGCAATCACAGTCCTTTTTTTGCGGACGGCATTCGCCGCCTACCTAAGCTATGGGATGCTTGTCTGAAGGCCTACGGCGACTTCTTCTGACCAACCCGTGGTGTCTAATTCATTCAAAATGAATGCTTTGTTTAATTCTACCACACCTGTTAATGTTGCTTTCATGCTTTTGTAATAAAGCCATTGGAATGGGTTTCAAATGAACGCCCCTAATATATATATATATATATATATATATATATATATATATATATATATATATATATATAGAGAGAGAGAGAGAGAGAGAGAGAGAGAGAGAGAGAGAGAGAGTATATATTTTATTTCTTTATCAAACTTGACACCCCTGAGGCTTTGTGTTTTGGAGAGGTATATATATTCTTCTTATATATATTCTTTTTCTTTGCATGCATGGAGTAATTGGTTGTCTTCTCGATAATCTTTTCTGATCATTTTCTTTGACGCAAAGTGTTGTCTGGCTTGCCATTAAGCACTTTAGCATCAACACTTTTCCCGCTGGGTGGATCTTCTGTGATATGGTGACCAGCGGGGAAGCCGTAGACGAGCATCAGTGCGAATTTAATTAAGGCCATCAACAATCCAGGAATTGTCGGGAACTGTAATAAATAATAGATGTCGATATAAATATTATAGGCAATAGGAGTTTCCAGAAATATTTTTTTTTCTTATTAACTCAGTTACGGAATTTATATTTTGTAATAATAATACTCTCTGTCCGAAGGCGTTAAACTGCTTTGTTTCTTGCTTTGAAGGCGTTAAAATAACATCTGGAATAGAAACATTGAAAGTAACAAATATCTGAGGCTGAAGGAGTTAAAATAACATCTAGAATAGAAACATTGAAAGGAACAAATGTCTGAGACTGAAGGAGTTAACATAACATCTAGAATAGAAACCTTAAAACTAACAAATATCTGAGGTTGAAGGAGTTAAAATAACACGTATGATAGAAACATTGAAAGTAATAACTGTCTGAGGCTGAAAAAGTTAAAATAACATCTACAATAGAAACATTTATAGTAATAAATATCTTAGGCTTAAGGAGTTAAAATAACATCTAGAATAGAAACATTGAAAGGAACAAATGTCTGAGGCTAAAGGGGTTAAAATAACACGTATGATAGAAACATTGAAAGTAATAACTGTCTGAGGCTGAAAAAGTTAAAATAACATCTACAATAGAAACATTTATAGTAACAAATATCTGAGGCTGAAGGAGTTAAAATAACACGTAGAATAGAAACATTGAAAGTAACAAATGTCTGAAAAAGTAATAACTGTCTTATGCTGAATTACTTAAAATAACATCTAGGATAGAAACATTGACAGTAATAACTGTCTTAGGCTGAAGGAGTTCAGATAACATCTAAGATAGAAATGATGAAAGTAACAGAGTGTGTGAAAGTAATAATTGTCTTACACTTAAGGAGTTCAAATAACATCTAAGATAGAAATGATGAAAGTAACAGAGTGTGTGAAAGTAATAATTGTCTTACACTTAAAGAGTTCAGATAACATCTAAGATAGAAATGATGAAAGTAACTGAGTGTGTGAAAGTAATAATTGTCTTACACTTAAGGGGTTCAATAACATCTAAGACAGAAATGATGAAAGTAACAGTGTGTGTCACATTAATAATTGTCTTACACTTAAGGAGTTCAAATAACATCTAAGAAATGATGAAATAACAGAGTGTGTGACAGTAATAATTGTCTTACACTTAAGGAGTTCAAATAACATCTAAGATAGAAATTATGTAAGGAACAGAGTGTGTGCAAGTAATGATTGTCTTACACTTAAGGAGTTCGAATAACATCTAAGATAGAAATGATGAAAGTAACAGAGTGTGTGAAAGTAATAATTGTCTTACACTTAAGGAGTTCAAATAACATCTAAGATAGAAATGATGAAAGTAACAGAGTGTGTGAAAGTAATAATTGTCTTACACTTAAGGAGTTCAAATAACATCTAAGAAATGATGAAATAACAGAGTGTGTGACAGTAATAATTGTCTTACACTGAAGGAGTCAATGACAATGAAATCACTTAACTCTTATAATTCTTAATGCTCGCGTCTGTGCTTCAGGGGTTAGTGAACTCAGTTTTACAATTACCGGACATAAAATGTCGAGAGTCGATATCAACCGCCAGCGATTTAGGAGGCAGATCGCCTTGCGTTAATTTCTATAGTATGAGCTTCGACCGTTCAGAAAGCAGTCGCAAACTACTGGATGTAAAACTTGCCTAGTAATTCACAAATAGTCAATACATGCTAGGGTTGATTGCAATGTCCTGTAAAAGGACATGCAAGTGACGTTCTTGTTAATAAGATTCTTGTTAAGTGCGTTAGTGTAGGCGCCAGTTGGCCGCGCTGATGACGTCATGAGCGCGGTCGGGCGAGGGTTCACAGTGAGATGATCCTGGACACCAGGGGCCCGCAGTGTGGGTTCTTGCTTCAGGACTTTTCCTCTTCTTAGTGAGCACGCACAAATACCCTCTTTGACAAACTCATTTTTGGCAGTCAATTTCCGGACATGAGTTTAAAGTAAGTAACAGTTAAGGGCCGCCTCCGCGGCGAAGGAGGTTACGGACGCAGTTACCCGCATTTGAAACACAGCTGCTGGCGATTTGGTAGCAGACCGTCGTGCTTTGGTTTTGCTTTTATGAAATGGTATGAGTGCCGGTCGTTCAGAAAGCAATGGCAAACTACTGAACATAACCTTGCCTAGAGGTCACAACAGCATAAAATGCCGGTGTTGACTGCGATGTCCTGTAAAGGATATGAAACTAACCTTTTTAACAATTAAGGACCCTTGTCCCCGTCTTCAGGCGAATTGGGTATATGGTGCTAACCCCATATTTTATAGGCCAGTACTAACTCCGTGGGTAAAGTGGGTAATCTCATGCCGGTGGCCTTTACTTCCTTAACACGCCAGAACATTTCCTCGTACCCATTTTAGGTTGGGTCCACCTAGGAATCCAAGTCAGATCCTGTTCCCCTTCTCATGACAGGCCCAGATAATGTGGACCTTCTTTTTCTGATGCAATTAACCAATTATTATTATTATTAAGATATCTGCATTGCTCTTTTTATCCATCCAAGTGCTCACACCATTCTTCTGTCAAACCGTACATCGGAACTGGCTCTGTATAGTTCCTACGAACTCTGTTCCCCACCTCGATTGGCAAAGATAAATTACAGAGAGTATTCTTCATCTTGCGAAATGCTGCTTGTGTTTGGCCTATTCTACATCTCCTACAATGACTGGCTGCCACCTTGACGTCTTCACAGACGATAGTTTATAAAATGGAGATATATAGCTCTCCATAGCACAAAGTATGGGCTGAATTTAGAGACCGTGTGTTGCTCATGAAGCATGATCCCTCTCTCGGCCTGTCTAGTTTACTACAGAGGACCGGTAGCACCAATATGTCTAGAACAAGACAAGCTGTAGAAGGTGCCGGGTCAGCAAAGCAATGCTCTAACGGCCCACCTATCGAAGCTTCGATCCTAGACCAGTGTCCTGGTCTGATCTGCCATGACATGTCATCTTTAGGTTGCATTTCCTCGCACTAAGGTAAGGCTTGTACCCTCCCAATTGCGCTCCTCCTCCCGAAGCCGTTGACACAATGTGAGGTGTCGGGTTTGGTGAGCTCCGCCCAACATTCGCCCATAACAGAAAAACGGGTAGTACCGTCTACAGTTATACGATAGCTCAATCATATCTAAGACCTGACTAAATTGCTTACATTAGAACACATATTTCTACATATATAAAGAAAAGAACAGCGGCATATTTCACAATGCCGGGAATGCTTGAATACTCACATAAATGTTGATATCATTCATCAGATATCCGTACAAACACCAGACAATAATATTTAAGGTCCCACCACAGAATAGCGGCATGTCACAGCAGTTTGTGGATTTTGTTCGGATGATGGTATACTTGAAAACAGTACAAACAACACGGAGGTATGTAACAATAATTATTTGTAATGGTATATCAAAGAAACAGATCGTGCATAAACGTTGACAATTAAAGCCAATGGTATTTAATAGGGGTAAGTACAAACATTCAAGTGAAAGTCTTGGTAGAGCAGTGGCTAGCAGGCAATATATGCCGTGGTAATGTGTTCAAATACCCATCGAGGCGAATTTCTTTAATTGACTTGGTCTCCCAGGTCTAAAATAGATAACGGGCAATTCCTGGAAAGTAAATGTAGCAGGTGTGATACAGACCACATAGCATATCGAACACCGATTAGTCTATCAAAAATATGATCCCAATACTTCTCAAGTTTCCCTTAAAAGAATCCCTTACTTTACTTACAGAAATTAAAGTATCTAGGCACACTGATGACATCAGATGTAAGATGCTTCATAGAGATAGGAGTAGAATCTGACCCAAAAACAAACTGCATTTGTTCGTCATAAAAAAACATCTTATGCAATAAATGCATGTTATTGGAGTTTAGAAAAAGAATTCTTGCAAGTCACATGGAACCAATTCTAACACGTGGTTGTGAGTCCTGGACAATTAGCAAACAAAGAACAAATACAACTATGGCCTCAGAGACAATTTTACAAGAAAAGATTTAACATTCAGTTACAGCTAAACTAGCTCCATGGCTAAGGGGTTACGGACGCAGTTCCTAATCCCACATACCCGCTTTCGAAACACCTCTGTGTTGGTTGTTTTATGAAATGGTACAGGTGCCGGTCGTTCAGAAAGCAATGGCAAACTACTGAACGTAAACTTGCCCAGGAATCACGAAGAGCCAAAACAAATGCCGGGGTTGACTGCTACGTTTTGTAAAGGATATGGAACTAACTTTTTTAACAGCCAAACCTAGTAATTTAAATTTTTGAAAAAAGCTGATACAAAGACAACTTATCACAAATATTATAAAGCGGCAATAGTCATTATTTTGGCCACATTATGAGAAGCAATAAACTGCAGCATGTGGCAAGTAGAAAGTTCATAGAGGGAGGTACAATCGAGAGGGTCGATTTCATTGCACCAGGTTATATGCCAACTGGCTCGGCCTCTCTCCACAGGGAGAGTCGCACCGTTTTCCGAGAGCATAGCACAAAATACGAACTCTGTAGATCCAGCGATGACCCCCAGGAGTCTCCGGAAAAACTGCTCTAGTAGTCTGAGCAACGCAGTCCGGAGAAACGAACCCACTACAGTCAGTACACGAGGCAGACGAATTAACCACTTCATCAAGGAGACACACCCCAGAGATGGGGAAGACAACGTGAAAAGATATTTTTTTGAAAAAAGAACGTGAAAAAGTTTGTTGTTACGGTATCGGCACACTAATTAACGGATGCTGTTGGAGATTGCAAGGTGTGGAGAAATGTGATCACCCACGCCAGTTTGGCAAAGCATGCTGGGCATTGTGTTGAAATCTTTTGACAAAGAAAAACCTAACACCAGGGAAGGAAACCTAACACCAGGGAAGGAAATCTAACACCAGGGAAATAAACATAACATCAGGGAAGGAAACCTTACACCAGGGAAAGAAACCTAACACCAGGGAAGGAAACATAACACCAGGGAAGGAAATCTAACACCAGGGAAGGAAATCTAACACCAGGGAAGGAAACCTAACACCAGGGAAGGAAACATAACACCAGGAAAGGAAATCTAACACCAGGGAAGGAAACATAACACCAGGGAAGGAAACCAACATCAGGGAAGGAAACCTTACACCAGGGAAGGAAATCTAACACCAGGGAAATAAACATAACATCAGGGAAGGAAACCTTACACCAGGGAAGGAAACCTAACACCAGGGAAGGAAATCTAACACCAGGGAAGGAAACATAACACCAAGGAAGGAAATCTAACATCAGGGAAGGAAATCTAACACCAGGGAAGGAAACCTAACACCAGGGAAGGAAACATAACACCAGGAAAGGAAATCTAACACCAGGGAAGGAAACATAACACCAGGGAAGGAAACCAACATCAGGGAAGAAAACCTAACACCAGTGAAGGAAATCTAACACCAGGGAAGGAAACATACACCAGGGAAGGAAACCAACATCAGGGAAGGAAACCTAACACCAGGGAAGGAAACCTAACACTAGGGAAGGAAATCTAACACCAGGGAAGGAAACATAACACCAGGGAAGGAAATCTAACACCAGGGAAGGAAACATAACACCAGGGAAGGAAACCTTACACCAGGGAAGGAAACCTAACACCAGGGAAGGAAATCTAACACCAGGGAAGGAAACATAACACCAAGGAAGGAAACCAACATCAGGGAAAGAAACCTAACACAAGGGAAGGAAACCTAACACCAGGGAAGGAAATCTAACACCAGGGAAGGAAATCTAACACCAGAGAAGGAAACCTTACACCAGGGAAGGAAACCTTACACCAGAGAAGGAAACCTAACACCAGGGAAGGAAATCTAACACCAGGGAAGGAAACCTAACACCAGGGAAGGAAACCTTACACCAGGGAAGGAAACCTTACACCAGGGAAGGAAACCTTACACCAGGGAAGGAAATCTAACACCAGGGAAGGAAACATAACACCAGGGAAGGAAACATAACACTAGGGAAGGAAATCTAACACCAGGGAAGGAAACATAACACCAGGTAAGGAAACCAACATCAGGGAAGGAAACCTAACACCAGGGAAGGAAACCTAACACCAGGGAAGGAAACCTAACACCAGGGAAGGAAACATAACACCAGGGAAGGAAATCTAACACCAGGGAAGGAAACATAACACCAGGGAAGGAAACCTTACACCAGGGAAGGAAACCTAACACCAGGGAAGGAAATCTAACACCAGGGAAGGAAACCTTACACCAGGGAAGGAAACCAACATCAGGGAAGGAAACCTAACACCAGGGAAGGAAACCTAACACTAGGGAAGGAAATCTAACACCAGGGAAGGAAACATAACACCAGGGAAGGAAACCTTACACCAGGGAAGGAAACCTTACACCAGGGAAGGAAACCTAACACCAGGGAAGGAAACCTAACACCAGGGAAGGAAATCTAACACCAGGGAAGGAAACATAACACCAGGGAAGGAAACCAACATCAGGGAAGGAAACCTAACACCAGGGAAGGAAACTTAACACCAGGGAAGGAAATCTAACACCAGGGAAGGAAACATAACACAAGGGAAGGAAATCTAACACCAGGGAAGGAAACATAACACCAGGGAAGGAAACCTTACACCAGGGAAGGAAACCTAACACCAGGGAAGGAAATCTAACACCAGGGAAGGAATCATAACACCAGGGAAGGAAATCTAACACCAGGGAAGGAATCATAACACCAGGGAAGGAAACCTAACACCAGGGAAGGAAATCTAACACCAGGGAAGGAATCATAACACCAGGGAAGGAAATCTAACACCAGGGAAGGAATCATAACACCAGGGAAGGAAACCAACACCAGGGAAGGAAACCAACATCAGGGAAGGAAACCTAACACCAGGGAAGGAAACCTAACACCAGAGAAGGAAACATAACACCAGGGAAGGAAACCTTACACCAGG
The DNA here is from genome assembly GCA_963921405.1 of Cepaea hortensis. Classification (NCBI taxonomy): domain Eukaryota; kingdom Metazoa; phylum Mollusca; class Gastropoda; order Stylommatophora; family Helicidae; genus Cepaea; species Cepaea hortensis. The sequence continues at coordinate 59,129,004 of OY992878.1, read as the reverse complement.
AAAACCTTACACCAGGGAAGGAAACCTAACACCAGGGAAGGAAACCTAACACCAGGGAAGGAAACCTAACACCAGGGAAGGAAACCTTACACCAGGGAAGGGAACCTTACACCAGGGAAGGGAACCTTACACCAGGGAAGGAAATCTAACACCAGGGAAGGAAATATAACACCAGGGAAGGAAACCTAACACCAGGGAAGGAAACATAACACCAGGGAAGGAAACCTAACACCAGGGAAAGAAACCTTACACCAGGGAAGGAAATCATACCAACTTATGCCTGACACCATTGCTATTCTAGATCATGGCCTAGTTACATCGCCATTCACTTGTCCGCGGTTGTGAAGTTCCTGGAACGATCTTGCACACTCCGTTGGTTTCTGAGTTTCGGGGGGGGGGGGGGGGGATGAGAGTTCAAATGAGATAATAAAGTCAATGTGCAGATGTTCTTGCGACACCGGATCGTTGGGAAAATCTTTCCAACAAACTCACTCCCATATATACAAGCCCTTTTTCAGAGCTCAAACGACCAGAGGATTCATTAACCCTACACATATGTGCACTTACGCACTTACGCACACATATATCCTATCATTCCGATTATTCTCACGAGCTCTCCAAGCAACAATGCGAAACGTGGGAGCTGGTTGTCTACCATTATCATTAGGAATTGCCATGACTTTCTTGCAATCTCGCAACATGCAAAATGTGTATGTGGCCTTGACAGGCTTCATCATAACGGAGGCCATGGTTGATCCTCCCACCGTTAGCTGGACTATTGTCTTCTCAGGATGTTTCACGTGGGCGTGAAGTGAGGTCTTAATAGGGTTACTCTTCTTCTTCTTCTTCTTCTTCTTCTTCTTCTTCTTCTTCTTCTTCTTCTTCTTCTTCTTCTTCACCTTCACCTTCGCTGTCTCCTCCTCCTCCTTCTCCTCCTCCTACCCCTCTACCCCTCCTCGTTGTTGTTGTTGTTGGTGGTGGTGTTGTTGTTGTTGTTGTTGTTGTTGTTGTTGTTCTTCTTCTTCTTCTTCTTCTTCTTCTTCTTCTTCTTCTTCTTCTTCTTCTTCTTCTTCTTCTTCTGCTTCTTCACCTTCACCTTCGCCTTCGTCGTCTCCGCCTCCTCCATCTCCGTTTCCGTCTTCGTCTTCTTTTTCTTCTTCTTCTTCTTCTTCTTCTTCTTCTTCTTCTTCTTCTTCTTCTTCTTCTTATTATTATTATTATTATCATCATCATCATCATCATCATCATCATCATCATCATCATCATTATCAGATTATACTTGAAGAGATTAGAACATGAATCACCATGGAGAAGGTAGCGTTTTGCAAGATGGAAAACATACTGAGTAATAAAAAGATGTTATTTGCAACGAGAATAAGAGTGATGAAGTGCTACATAGAATCTGTACTTTTGAATAGATGTGAAGCGTGGACAATGGACAGACAATCTAAAAGACATCTGATGGCTGTGGAAATGTGGTTTCTGAAGAAAATGCAAAGAATGCAATGGACAGACAGAAAACCCAACGACAGAGTCCTACAAGAAACAAATGAAAACCCTAGACTGATTAGAGAAATTAGACGTCGACAGACACAATTTTTTGGACACGTTATTAGAAGAAATAAATTGGAGAATTTGAGACAGCTGGCAAGACTCAGGGGAAAAGAACAAGGGGAAGACAGAAGAGTAAATATCTGGATGGCTTGGCCATGTAGTATGGTCGAGACAAGAACTCACAGCTGATCCACGACTCTCGTGATTGTGTGAGATGGTGAAACATGACCACTCACGATTATCGGTATGGCACTTGATGATAATAATAATAATTATTATTATTGTTTTCCTTCTTCTTCTTTTGACTTGTACTTCAAAATGGAACATCTAGACTACTTCATGATGGTTGGATTTTCCAGGTAAGTTTTTCTGCATGGTGGGGTAGCTAGTCTCACACCAACCCTACTTTGTCGCTTCTTACGACATGGTTGATAGGTTACAGTGTTACTATTCTTTGCGCCCGTTATGGGTCCCGATAACACGAATCTTCATCCACGAATACCAACATGGAAATACATAAAACATTCACTATTTCAAATGTCGAATTGTGTTTACTTACAATTTCTCCGACCGGGACAATAGAGATCATTAAAGCCCAGGTCAACATGTATTTTCCAATTGTAGAAACACGGGCAGTCAATGGCACAGTGGACAGATAATACATGTGGGCTAGGTACAACGCGATGAGAGCAAACAATCGAAAAAGGGCCTGACTCTGGGAATACAAAAAGATGTATTTAAAAAACGTGTCCACTCATTTTCAACAAACTTGCCATGATATATTGCAATTTTTTTAACAATCCTGCTGAGAGTGTGTGATGTGTTAGAGTACCTGTGATGTGTTAGAGTACCATCACATATTTTATAAGACTGAGTGCACGCAGGAGAAGGTGGCCAGTCTTTCCCGCCAGCCTTTCTCGCCAGTCTTTCCTTGTGATACACCTCTACTTCCCATTTTCCGCCTTCAGTTTGCGTTTGGCCCAAACCTACTTTTTTTGGGCACAAAATGTTAATGAAAGAAGGAAGTTTGAGACGAGTTAAGTGTAGCGGAGTAGGGGTATCCCCTTTCAAATGAGAAGTAAGGTGCCTCCTTGCCTCCGCTAGCCTACGGGACACCCTTGAGCAAGGTGGAGTACCCGTTTAGCCTACCGATCTGGGTTACGTGAAGCCATGGTTGCAGGTGGTGGATGAGGTTGAAGAGCAGCCGACAAATAGTTGTAGGTTATGGTCTCCAGCTTCACAACGGTGGACAGAGGATCTTTTTTTTGGGGGGAGGCTACAGTCATTGACCATTGGCCAGTGCTAGAAGGAAATCAATGGCAAACTACCTTCTTTACATATGTTAAGAAAATTATGTTTTTCAGTCTCATCGAAAATCAGAGAAACGGTGTAAATGGGTGCTCCATAGTATCAGCCTCGCCCGGTAGGGGTAGTCATGTGCACCAGGTGACTCCAGACCGTCAGCAGGCTGCTGAGTGCAAAATATTACTATCATTGAAAATAGGAACTTGGAATTTTAGAAAAATGAGTGCAGATGGAACATTGGATAACATCAAACAAGAAATCGGAAGAGAGAATATTAACATATTCGGATTGTGTGAGACGAGATGAAAAGGGACAGGGATTAAGACAGGGGAAGATTTTAAGATCATATATTCTGGAGGAGAGGAAATGCAAAGAGGTGTAGCAATTATGTTGGATCTGAAAATATCACAATCTGTTAAAGGATAATGGGCAGTTTCAGACAGGGTTCTATTGGTAAAATTAATCGGCAGACCTTTAGACGCAAACGTGATTCAAATATATGCCCCAACGGGAGAAAGCAGTGAAGATAGTGTAGACGAATTTTATAATGACATGGAGAACGCTTTGAGGAAATGTAAAAATTCAGAAATAAATATCATAATGGGTGATCTCAATGCGAAAGTAGGAAATCAAGGTGATGGATGCAAAGTAGGTCAATATGGTTTAAGAGAATGAAACGAGAGAGGATACAGACGTATATAATGTGCAAAAGAACATGACCTGATTGTCAGAAACATCTGGTTAAAGCAACATCACAGGAGATTATGGACATGGAGAAGTCCTGACAGCAGAATTAGAAACCAGATCGATTGCATCCTGATTAACAGAAGGTTTCAAAATGCGTTAACAGTTGCAAAAACCGTTCCAGATGCAGAATGTTACAGTGATCACCGATTGATTGTAGGTACATTGAAGGTAAAGTTAAAGAAAGTCAAGTATACACCAGGAAACACTAATTATGATCTGTGTGCATTAGAAAATGACAAGGAAATTCAAGACAATTTTAACATAGCAGAAAAGAACAGATTTGATGTATTGTCTTATCTAGAGATCTTATTTCAAGATGTGGATGGTCAATGGGAAATGATGAAGAATTCAATCAATTTGGCTGGAGAAACAACTATCCCATCATTAAAGAAAATAGGTCGTAAGAAATGGATAACTGAGGAAATTTTAAGACTAATGAAAACAAGACACAACAAAAATAATCCTTACAAATATGAAGAGATTCACAGGAAATTCAGAACATTATGTGAAGGAGCAAAAGAGGCATGGCTTAAAATACTTGCATAGAAATTGAAAACAACACAACAGTAAATTACCAAATTAATGCAAAATAGAATTCAGGAGTGTACTAATAAAAGAACACCTACGTCAGCAGGCTGCATGAAAACAACACATGGAAAAATCATAATAGAACAACGTGAGATTTTACATACATGGTAAGATTATGTGAAAAACTGTATGATGATACAAGAGAAGAGCAATATAATATTCGGAGTAATAATGAAGCATCATCAATTCTGAATATACAAGTTCAGAATGCTCTTAACCATATGAATTCTGGCACGACCTCGGGTCCAGACAACAATTCAACAGAAATGATCAATGCCATAGAAGAATTTGGAAAAGACCAAGTCACCAGCCTATTGAACACAATATATGATACTGGAAGTATATCTCCTGAATTACGTAATTCTATATTTATTGCAATCCCGAAGAAATCATGGGCTTTGGAATGTGATCAACATCAAACAATTAGTATAATGAGCCAAATCGTAAAGATTGTGCTAAGAATTATAATGCAAAGAGTTAGGAAGAACAAACAACCCGAAATAGAAGAACAATGTGGGTTTGTAGAAGGCAAGGGTACAGTAAATGCTGTGTATATGCTGAGAACACTAATTGAAGGTTCTATAGAAGTAAACAAAGACTTACACTAAGGCTTTAGATAAAGTAAGACATGTCAATATGATGGAGATGCTTGCAAATCTACAAATTGATGAGAAAGGCCTTAGACTCATAAAATTATATATTGGAAACAACAAACTGCCATAAAGATTGATAATTAAGTCGGTCAATATCGGTCTATTAAGAGAGGTGTGAGACAGGGATGTGTAAATGTCTCCAGATCTTTTTTCCCTGTTCAGTGAAAATATTCTCTAACCTGCACAGTTCGGGGCCACTGCACTAGCCAGGCGGCCTTAATTCCTCAGGCTCAAGACCCCCCCCCCCCCCTTCCCCCCTCCCCGCCATACACCGCAAGGTACTATAATGGCAGTGAATGACAGTTTTTTGACAGTGAAAATATTTTCAGAAATGTTGACGATATGAAAGGAATCATCATTGGGGGGACATAACGTAAATAACATAATAACATTAGATATGCGGATGATACAGTATTGATTGCAGACAGTGAGCAGGATCTGCAATATTTAGTAGACGCGATTGTTGCACACAGTGAACAACTTGGGTTAGAATTAAACTTAAGAAGAGACAGATTATGGTCGTCACTAAGAAGAAGGAAATACCACAATGTAATATACAAGTAAATGGGAATATTCTTAAACAAGTTAATCGGAACAATTATTTCAGAACCGTCATAACATCTGATGGAAAATGCCTTGAAGAGATTAGAACAAGAATCGCAATGGTGAAGCCAGCCTTTTACAAGATGAAAAACGTAGTCACCAATAAAAAGATGTCATTTGCAACGAGAAAAAAAAAAGAGTGTTGAGGTGCTACATAGAACCTATGCTTTTGTATGGATATGAAGCGTGAACAATGAGCAGACAAGCTAAAAAACATCTGATGGCTGTTTAAATGTGGTTTCTGAGGAAAACGCAAAGAATACTATGGACAGACAGAAAAACCAATGGACAAGTCCTACAAGACACAAATGAAACTAATAAAATGATTATAGAAATTAAAAGTAGAGAATCACAATATTGTGGTCATGTTATGAGAAGAAATAACTTGGAGAACTTGGTGATAACTGGCAAGATCGAGGGAAAGAGAACACGGGGAGGGAAGAGCAGTAAATACCTGGATGGCTTGGCCACTGTGTGTGGTCGAGACAAGAACACAAAGCTGATCCACGACTCTGGTGATCGAACGAGATGGCAAGACATGAGCGCCCACGCTTAATGGCATGGCACATGATGATGATGATGATGATGATGAAGTGTGGTTCCAATAAAACGGATGTATGTGAGGACGACTCCGATGTGTTTACAACCAGTGTATTACTGAAATAATCAGTATCTACACCTTTGGCATTTGTTAGTGAGTCGGACAATCAGTGTGTTTGCCCCGAGGGCTATGGCATTGGTTCTTCATAAACCATAAATCATAAACAAGCTCTGTGACGCCTATCACCTTCACCAAGCACATAACATTATCTGTACTGTTTTTTTTTTTTTTTTAAATTACTTGCGAGAAAGAATAGCGATATATTTACCACATACACAAATGTACCTTAGGTCTGCTGACAGAGATATAGACGGCAATATAAGCTCCCCAAACAATCAACCCAATCAGATTGTTGATTATCAGCGTTTTGTTGCCCATCATTATCCCATACTGGAAACCCAGAGTACTCCTGTAAGAAGTTAACAATAAACTCGGCCTAATTTAAAAAAAAAAAAAAATTAAATCTGTAAATAATTTAATGGAAGTTTATTTATATAATTGTTGTCTTTACTAATGTAAAGTAGAATACGGTGGTAAAGGATTTTATTTGTTGGCCTTTTATGGTTATAAGACAATATCTAATAGCACAGCAATGGTTGAGTGATTAAAGATTAGGCATCTTCATAATTTCGCAACGGAGAACTGCTTCTCTAGGTAGGCCTTCTCTTCAAATTCTCAAACATTAGCTACGTACCAACTTTCAACGTCGGTGGTTTCATTAATGACGAAATCTATATTTTGTTCTCAGCAATACACGGATACATGTGAGACAATATATTTTTTAAATCGCTGTATGCTTTAGTTTCCTTTGATTAAAGTGAATGTTTTCTCTGTGACATATCTCTACAGCTTCTTTTTTAGGAGTCGTGTTTTGCGCTGATGAAACGATATTGTCTCTCTTTTGTATGGCTTGCTCATCGGGTGTCATGTCCCCTTGTACTGCTGCCATCAAAACCTTGCATTTGTATTTCAATGCAGTGATATATTCAAATGATAAAATCACTTACATTAAACCGTATTGGCAACTTTTATCATTCATGTTTAGCTTCCTTGGAATCGGCTAAACTTACTGATCTGTGTTGCAGTCTACACCCGGGAGTGGCTTTGAGTATGTTGTTGTTATACACGTCCTCCATCTTTGTGATGTTGAGAACTATGTATATTCCCCTCACCTGTTCCACTATCTCTAATACACTACTGTAAAATTCTGGAATTCCATCTTCTGTTAGTGCAGTTGTTGTCGACTTGACAGACCAGGTCATTTTGTAAAAATGTCTAAATCGCCCGGATTCGGATCGAATCCAAGGCCATGTGAGCGCCTAGCCGCTAGGTTCTCTAGTAAAGCTTTAGCTAGTAATATTCATTGTCTTCGTGCTATGGCTGATAGGGACAAGTCTATCACTGATTGGACTATCCAAGAAGTTCTGAGGAAACTTTCTTTGTCAAGAGGAATCCAACCTATTTTCTTTCGCTGAATTTATAGCTACAGCAAACACTACCGTTTATTTTCTTTCTTTTTTTTTCTGAATATAAAACACTTGCATTTTCAGACAATATTGTTAAATTTAATCAAGTTGAATATATTTTTAAATTCAAAACAATATAAGAAGGAGCTTTACATGAAAACCTAAATTTTTTTGTTTAATGAATATATTCTGAAAAAGTAAAGAACAAATGCATCATTGTTCGATGTAGTCACCACTGCGTTCAGTGTAAGTCCTCCAGCGCCAATAAAGAGCTTGGATTCCTGTAGAAAACAATTATCTTGGTCGTCGTGTGTAAACCACTCTGCGGTCACTACTCGGTGTGCTTGACCCGGTCGTGAACAGCCTGTCATAGAAGTCACACCGTTTTGAAACTTCCTACTCCACACATACACTTGTTGGACTGACAGGCATCGCCAAACTGGACGTTCATTCGCCGATGAATTTCTATAGGTTTCACCCCATCACTGATCAAAAAACGGATAACAGAACGCTGCTCCCCTTTGGTGCATTTTAAAAGTGGGGCGGCCATCTTTAAACTGTCCTTATGACGCCATCGTGTTCGTCTGCATAGTGATGTCATGTGCTTACAACTCTTGACATCCTTAATAACAATATTGACAGGTTACAAGACAGTGACATGGTTACAGTAATTTTTATCATACTGTTAAGTTTTTTTTTTTATTTGAATCCCCCTCGTATTCCCTTGGTGGGTTTAAACACAGACGCCACAAACAAACAAACAAACAAATAGGTTGCATAATTTATTGTCTGGTATATTTCCCTGCATTTAGCCATGTGCATACTGCAGAAGTTATATGATATATAACTAAGCAAAATTTACGTGACGAGATGCAGCGAAATATGCCAGGCAATACATTGTGGAACCTACTGTGTGTGATGTTTGTGTTTAGATATTCTTGAAGTGTTTGGACATAACATTGTTATTGTTATTATTAATCACCAGTAGTACAACTTACATAAATAGTAATATCAAAAACAGGATGTATGGAACGTTTCCTGTACTTCTCGTCTTGTACATTTTCATACACGCAGGCCTGTATTTAAAAAATAAAAAAGAAGAAAAATATCTGTAACGCAAGCTTAAAAAGTTCTCAAACACGTTAGCAGATTCTATTATAGTCGTTATGGTTCTTGTATACCAATAACGCTTTTATAATAACATCAATAAATTGTAATATGCAGGCTCTAGTGGTATGATTCTGTGTCTGGGTCGCATGGATTGTCCAACATTAGACTTACTGCAACAGTGTCAAGAAACAAACAAAACGGAAATACCAAATATCTCCTCTTCTTCTTCTTCTTCTTCTTCTTCATCTTCTTCCTCATCCATCCATCCATCCATCGTGTGCCATGCCGATAAGCGTGGGCAGTCATGTTTCGCTATCTCACCCGACCACCAGAGTCGTGGATCCGCTCCGCGCCCCAGTCTCGACCATGCCACGTGGCCAAGCCATCCAGGTATTTACTTCTTGGTCTTCCCCTTGTCCTCTTCCCCTCGTTCTTGCCAGTTGTCACCAAGTTCTCCAATTCATTTCTTCTCATAACATGCCCAAAAAAGTTTGACTGTCTACGTCTAATTTCTCTAATCAGTTTACGATCGTCATTTCTTTCTTGTAGGACTTGTTCATTGGTTTTTCTGTCTGTCCATGGTATTCTTTGCATTTTCCTCAGAAACCACATTTCCACAGCCATAAGATGTTTTTCAGCTTGTCTGCTCATTGTCCACGCTTCACATCCATACAAAAGTTCAACATTCTTCTTCTTCCCCATTTTTCCCCTTCAACTTCTTCTTTGTATGCTGCGGTTAACATCTATTACATTGACATCAAGCTACTGCAAGTACTTATACTTTCATACCACGTGAAACACTTACACTCTAGTATTACTGTAGACACTTACACTCTAGTATTATTGTCGACACTTACATTCTAGTATTACTATAGACACTGACACTCTAGTATTACTGTAGACATTTACAATCAGGTACTACAGCAAGCACTTACAATCAGGTACTACTGGAAACACATACAATCTATTACTATAGCAATCACATACAATCTAGTACTATAGCAAACACTTATAATCCAGTGCTAGTACTACGATATTCACAGTCTGGTACTACTACACACAGTAAACACATACAATCTAGTAGTACAGAAAACACATACAATCTAGCACTACATCAAACATATACAATATAGAACTACAGCAAGCACATATAATACAGTACCACAGCAAAAACATACAATCAAGTACTACAACAAATACAGTCTAGTACTACTGTAAATACATGCAATCTGGTACTACAACAAATACTTACAATCTGGTACTACAACAAATACTTACAATTCAGAAATACAGTAAACACATACAATCTGGTACTACAACAAATACTTACAATCTGGTACTACAACAAATACTTACAATCTGGTACTACAACAAATACTTACAATCTGGTACTACAAGTACAACAAATACTTACAATCCAGAACTACAGTAAACACATACAATCTGGTACTACAACAAATACTTACAATCTGGTACTACAACAAATACTTACAATCCAGAACTACAGTAAACACATACAATCTGGTACTACAACAAATACTTACAATCTGGTACTACAACAAATACTTACAATCTGGTACTACAACAAATACTTACAATCTGGTACTACTACAAATACTTACAATTCAGAAATACAGTAAACACATACAATCTGGTACTACAACAAATACTTACAATCTGGTACTACAACAAATACTTACAATCCAGAACTACAGTAAACACATACAATCTGGTACTACAACAAATACTTACAATCTGGTACTACAACAAATACTTACAATCTGGTACTACAACAAATACTTACAATCTGGTACTACAACAAATACTTACAATCCAGAACTACAGTAAACACATACAATCTGGTACTACAACAAATACTTACAATCTGGTACTACAACACATACTTACAATCTGGTACTACAACAAATACTTACAATCCAGAACTACAGTAAACAATACAATCTGGTACTACAACAAATGCTTATAACCTAGTACTACACCAAACACTTACAATCCAGTAATACAACAAACAGTAGTAAACACATACAATCTAGTACTACAGCAAGAATATACAATCAAGTACTACAACAAATGTTTACAACCTAGTACTACATCAAACACTTACAATCCAGTACTAATACTATTATACAACAAACAGTAGTAAACACATACAATCCAGAACCGCACCAAACACACAAATTCAGAATTACAACAAACACATACAATCTAATACTACAACAAATGCTTACAATCCAGAGCCCATCACGATAAAGCCAACCAAGACTGTCGCAGTTCCTACAACTGTCACTAAATCTGGAACAAAATCTGCCGCCATAGTTCGTTTGATAACTCTAAGAGTATCCTGCTGGTAATTTCTCCTAACAACCTAAAATAAAGGAATTTTCAATAGTTTAACAAATCTGCAAATTGTGAGCATTGGTTAGAGAGTTTGTGCAAACATGAATATGGCTATTAAAGTGACGGGGTAAAACAAACCAAAACAGATAAAACATTAAAAATTGGCACGTTCATGTTTTGCTTCAATCAATCAATCAATCAATCATGTGCCATGCCGGAAAGCGTGGGCGGTCATGACTCGCCATTTCACTCGATCACCAGTGTCGTGGATCAGCTCAGTGTTCCTGTCTCGTCCGTGCCATGTGGCCAAGCCATCCAGGTATTTTCCTCTCGGTCTTCCTCTTGGTCTGTTCCCCTCGATCTTGCCAGTTGTCACTAAGTTCTCCAATCCATTTCTTCTCATAACATGTCCAAAAAATTTTGACTGTCTACGTCTAATTTCTCTAATCAGTTTACGATGTTCATTTGTCTCCTGTAGTACTTGGTCATTGGTTTTTCTGTCTGTCCATGGTATTCTTTGCATTTTCCTCAGAAACCACATTTCTGCAGCCATCAGATGCTTTTCAGCTTGACTGCTCATTGTCCAAGTTTCACATCCATACAAAAGAACAGGCTCTATGTATCCCCTCAACACTCTTTTTCTCGTTTCAATTGACATCTTCTTATTGGTCAAAATGTTTTTCATCTTGCTAAAGGCTACTTTCGCCATGGCGATTCTTGTTCTAATCTCTTCAAGGCATCTCCCATCAGATGTTATAACTGTTCCAAGATAATTGTACCGATTCACTTGTTGAAGAATATTTCCATTTACTTGTATATTACATTGTAGCGCTTCTTCCTTCCTACTGACGACCATAACCTGAGTCTTTTTACAATTTAATTCTAACCCCAGTGCTCACTGTGTACAACAACCGCATCTACTAATTGTTGCAGGTAAATGTTTTGCTTCATACACCTAAATATATTTAAAGACACAGCAGTGAGTTTGAGGTTGCTGACAGCTGTATTGGGTTTGCTTTGCATCCAACGCAAGCTAGTTCAGTTTGAAAGTGTTGTTTTTGACTCGTATACCGGATGTTCCTGCATCGAATATTTAACTGACATGTTGCAATTTCCACAATTTTTGCTCGCTTTGACTTCAAACGTATTTCACACAGGTGCTACTACTTTTAGTGAACTTATTTTAGCTTGTGGATTAGCTTTCCCTGTTACCAGTGTCCCTCAGCACCAGGCGAACCCACTCGGACTTCTGAGGTACTTTTCAAGAACGAAAAGTCAACATTTTAGGTAACTGACCGATGTAGGAGTTGAACCCGGTACTTCGGCATCAGCACTCCGGATGTTTAATAACGAGTGTTCTTATCTATTTGGCCATGCTGACCTCCATCTCACGCGATCACCAGAGTCGTGGATCAGCTCATTGTTCTTGTCTTGACCATACCACGGGGCCAAGCCATCAAAATATTTACATCTCTGTCTTCCCCTGTTCTCTTTTTCTCAACCTTGCCAGTTGTCACCAAGTTTCCAATTTATTTCTTCTCCTAACGTGTACAAGGAACCGAAACATGTTCCAATTTTTGTCTTCTCATAATATGGCCAACCTGATACCGATGGCAAATGAACACAAACTGCGATTAAGGGATTCGTCAAGCAAACAAAAGCATGCAAAATCGCAAATTGCTTTCAAAGTTTCTCAATTAACGAAATGGGGGACAAAAAAATACTTAACTGACAATATAAATGCAACAATATTCAAAACACACAATATTCGCGACCTACTGTCCCCCTTTCGCAACTGCGAGCGCTATCGTGAACAAATCACCCAAACAGTTCAAGAAGCCTGATACGGGGGAGGAAATTGACACGTGGCAAGACCAACACCAAGAAACACAAGACTCACAAGATGTGCAGCGTGGGAGCCGACAAGACCATAAAGAAGACGAGCGGAGAGAGCCTGCCTGCGAGTTGCAGCAAAGAACCTGAAACTACAGTCACCTCAATGGAAGCTACCACGAGGAAGATCGACGACAACCCACCACAGACAAGAGCCAAGACACCTGAGAAGCAGAGAGAAGAGAAAGACACCGGAGGCGGAAACACCGACTCACAGACAGTCAGATGGGTTGTCAACCGTATTCCAGTGGAGTTGACAGATGAACAGATCCTGAAGCAGCTACAACACGAGAATCTTCATATTCGAATCTTGTTGTTTTACCATTTATCTTTCTATGTACCTGATTATAACCTAGCCATTGTAACACTATCGGATTGAAGCGGATTCCTGAATGAAGGCGTGCGGATTGTACGCAAGATACTTTGGACATCTAGTACCGAACATGCATGTTCGAAACGATGGCGACCGGCTGTTGCTGAATTGACTATAGTATGTCCAGAAATGAATGCCTTCATTCACGATCAATTATTTTGAAAACTGTCTGTTGCATCGTTATGCATTTTTTCCTTTGATAGGTCCAAAGGCAACTTAAATCATGGAAAGCGGCGACATTTCTTTGATGTTTTGGTGAAAAACTAGTCATTTCTCGCTAACAAACTTGTTTTACAGTAATGCCCCGTTCCACTACGCGAGGTTCTTGTCATAAGGCCAACCCCATGTCCCACGGGAAAATTAACTATTCAACGCTAATGTTTCCGTGTGAAGACGTAATACATGTAATAATATGCACTTCATCTCTGACCCGTAAATTATATACCGCATATAAACAAACTTTGAAATCTGCTGTACAATCTCCAGAACAAATTTTTTTTTTTTTTGGGTAGACATAATGATAAGGTTATATGCTAAAGCTCATAATTTTCCCTCAGTTGGTTACTAAGATATGGAATTTTATATTGGGTCAGACAAAAGTAAACAGATTATTGTTTGCCTTTCGGTTCACGAGTGCATTTTTCAGGAGACTCCTGGGAGTCGTCGCCGGAGCTACGGAGTTCGTGCTTTGTGAGGCACTTTCGGCGGGTCGCCCTGTGGAAAGAGACTTAGCCAAATGGGATAAAACCCGGGTCAATGAAGTCTTTCTTGTGACTGCCGATTCCATCGACGATGAACTGTATTTTTCGTGGAGGACTTTTGTGTTGAGATTCTGACGGCGGCATTATGCACAGGTACCTGTGCCGGCTGTTGGTTTGCCGAAACTCCTGTCTTTTTCATTTTTCACATAAGGCAGTGGGGAGCATTTTGTGTGATATTCACTGGCACAGCAACTGAGCATAATGCGGACGACCCGTTGCCGTGAGCCATCACCATCAGAAGTTGGAACCGCGACTAACTAACTAAGTAACTAAGTAACTAAGTAAGTAAGTAAGTTAGTAAGTAAGTAAGTAAGTAAGTAAATAAATAAGTAAGTACCTAACTAACTAACTAACTAACTAACTAACTAAGCTAGTACTGGTTCTGGGTTGTTAGCCCCCTGCTTACCACAAATAGTTGGTCGTCCAGGCCAATGCAAATCGAGTGCATTTAAATATGCTATTCGATTCCTAACATAATCCACGGCACTTGGAATATTATTTTAACTGTTCTATATAGTTTGCAAAGTTAAAAGTATTCTATAATAATAATGATCTATATGCAGAGTATACATGTAACCTTTTTTAAATTTAAATTCAAAACATAGTTATTAACAGATGTGGTATATATTCAGAACAATGAAGTTAATTTCGCTTTAAGTCTAATGATACGGGTAAAAAGAAATTATAATATTAATGATTAATAGTACCACGTTCGCTATTTCATCGCCGATCACTCTCTTAAAATATAATAAATTATATTTATATTTTAATTTTTAAAAGTGTATAATAATGAGGCAGCGCCGGCCGCCCTAAAAATTCGTCAGCCTGTGTGCATGTACGCTCTGGCCACGCGCTAGAACCGTCTGTCTGTCCGTCCGTCAGTCCGTCTGTCTGTCTGTCTGTCTGTCTTGTCTGTCTGAATGGCTGGCTGTCTGTCTGTCAGCGTACAAGGGGAAAACACCGTTACATGTGGTAGACACTATCAAGGGATGGACTGGTGGAATCATGTGTATGTGCAAATTAGAAGACGCGGGACAGAGGGTGTTGGTAATGTTTCCATTTACTTCTAGCGTATGTTGTTGAGGAAAAGAAAACCTTTCAGTTCTGTACAGTTTGCATAGATGTAGCCTTCATAGTTCAAAATACAAAAGTAGAACATTACAGCCGATGTGTAATGCGTTGACGGCACTTGATGATGATGTTAACGATGATGATAACGATGATGATAACGATGATGATAACGATGATGTTAACGATGATGATAATGATGATGTTGATGATGATCATGATAATGAATGAGAATGCTAAATGCCTTTTTACGTCCCTTAACTTAAATGTTAGGACTTATAACTGCTGTTATCAAAGCGTTATACCCATAATATCTCGTTACTAAATGCTACGATGTAACCTTCAAGGCAAAAATACAAATGAAGAAAACTACAGCCGATATTTATTGCGTTGACTGTACTTCATAATTATGGTTGATGATGATGATGATGGTTATGATGTTGATGCTGGTGGTTATGATGATAATGGTTATGGTGATGATCATGATGGTGATTGTTATAATGATAATGGTTATGGTGTTGATCATGATAGTGATGGTTATAATGATAATGGTTATGGTGTTGATCATGATGACGAATAAGAATGCTAAATATCTATTTACGATCCTTGATTGCTACGACTTAATATAAAGTCTACGACTATATATAAAATATCTCGTTACTCGGTGCCACATTTAGGATATGTTATTAATAATGAGTACACAATTGTCAAGAGTATATTTCATGTGCTTTGTTCACACTGTATAGCCTTATCTATCGCCAAAAAGCAGAGAAATATATAATCACTACAGAGACACGATCCTGGTCAAGTCATTACAATATATGGACAAAACTTCTTTCTTTCTCTGTTGCATTACTTATATTTTATGATACAGCATTACTTCTATCCTGTATTGTTGCATTACTTATATCCTATAATGGCCTGCCAAGATTAGATGAAAGATAGCGTTGCTTTCTATTCTGTAATGAAGCATTACATCTATCCTATGATGTAGTATTGCTTCTATTGATGGTGTGGTGTTAAATTATATCAAATGATGTAACCCTTCTTTCCATCCTAAGACATAACGTTACTATATATCATTTGATGTAGCAATACTGATTTCTTATGATATATCATTATTTGTGTCCTATATAGAGTCACTGTTGTTCTTTGACGTAGCATTACTTTCTATCATTTGATATAGATTGACGTCTGTTGTATGATATACCTTGGCGTCTGTCCCATGATGATATAACTTGACGTCTGTCCCATGATATAACTTGTCGTCTGTCCCATGATATAACTTGACGTCTGTCCCATGATACAACTTGACGTCTGTCCCATGATATACCTTGACGTCTGTCCCATGATATACCTTGACGGCTGTCCCATGATATAACTTGACGTCTGTCCCATGATATAACTTGACGTATGTCCCATGATATAACTTGACGTCTATCCCATGGTATAACTTGAAGTCTATCCCATGATATAACTTGACGTCTGTCCCATGATATAACTTGACGTCTGTCCCATGATATAACTTGAAGTCTGTCCCACATGATATAACTTGAAGTCTGTCCCATGATATAACTTGACGTCTGTCCCATGATATAACTTGACGTCTGTCCCATGATATAACTTGACGTCTGTCCCATGATATAACTTGACGTCTGTCCTATGATATAACTTGACGTCTGTCCCATGATATAACTTGACGTATGTCCCATGATATAACTTGAAGTCTGTCCCATGATATAACTTGACGTCTGTCCCATGATATAACTTGACGTCTGTCCCATGATATAACTTGACGTCAGTCCCATGATATAACTTGACGTCTGTCCCAAGATATAACTTGACGCCTGTCCAATGATATAACTTGACGTCTGTCCCATGATATACCTTGACGTCTGTCCCATGATATAACTTGACGTCTGTCCCATGATATAACTTGAAGTCTGTCCCATGATATAACTTGAAGTCTGTCCCATGATATAACTTGACGTCTGTCCCATGAGACAACTTGACGTCTGTCTCATGATATAACTTGACGTCAGTCCCATGATATAACTTGACGTCTGTCCCATGATATAACTTGAAGTCTATCCCATGATATAACTTGACGTCTGTCCCATGATATAACTTGACGTCTGTCCCATGATATAACTTGACGTATGTCCCATGATATAACTTGACGTATGTCCCATGATACAACTTGACGTCTGTCCCATGATATAACTTGACGTATGTCCCATGATATAACTTGACGTCTGTCCCATGATACAACTTGACGTCTGTCCCGTGATACACCTTGACGTCTGTCCCATGATATAACTTGGCGTCTGTCCCATGATATAACTTGACGTCTGTCCCATGATACAACTTGACGTCTGTCCCATGATATAACTTGACGTCTGTCTCATGATACAACTTGACTTCTGTCCCATGATATAACTTGACGTATGTCCCATGATATAACTTGACGTCTGTCCCATGATATAACTTGACGTCTGTCCTAATGAAATCACTTTATGTAGGTCTTGTGATGTTGCTTTGCGTCTGTCTTATGATATAGCTTTACGTCGGTCCTTTGATGTAGCTTTACGTCTGTACTGTGATGAAGCTTTTCGTCTGTTCTATGATCTAGATTGACGCCCGTGTAAGATATACCACAACTTCATATCTACGATGCATGCCAGTCAGACCAATAGACAGACAGCCAGCCAGACAGACAAGAAAGTCAAGATAGTCAAGACAGACAGACAGACAGACAGACAGACAGACAGACAGACAGACAGACAGACAGACAGACAGACAGACAGACAGACAGACAGGCAGGCAGGCAGGCAGGCAGGCAGACAGACAGACAGACAGACAGGCGGGCAGGCAGGCAGGCAGACAGACAGACATAATATGTTTGTCTTATGATATAGCTTTACATCGGTCCTGTGATATAGCTTTTCGTCTGTGCTATGATCAAGCTTGACGCCTGTGTAAGATATACCATAACTTTATATCTACGATGTAATGTCACTAAATATCCTATTATATAGCATTGCTTTCTATGCTAGAGGGCGAGGTAGTATAGTGGCTGGAAGCTCGCCTGCCGGTCCAGTGGCCATGGGTTCGAATCACCATTAACACGGATTTTGAAACTTGACCCGGGCTCCTAGATCGATCCAGCCTAAAATAGATACCCCGAAATATCTTGGGAAGTAATGTGTTCTGTGTAACACTGATCATGTTGCCCACCTAGTTCCGATTGGTCTATACAAGTGTAAGAATGATCATGTTACCCACCTAGTTCCGATTGGTCTATACAAGTGTAACAATGATCATGTTGCCCACCTAGTTCCGATTGGTCTATACAAGTGTAACAATGATCATGTTACCCACCTAGTTCCGATTGGTCTATACAAGTGTAACACTGATCATGTTGCCCACCTAGTTCCGATTGGTCTATACAAGTGTAACAATGATCATGTTGCAAACCTAGATCCGATTGGTCTATACAAGTGTAACACTGATCATGTTACCCACCTAGTTCCGATTGGTCTCTACAAGTGTAACACTGATCATGTTACCCACCTAGATCCGATTGGTCTATACAAGTGTAACACTGATCATGTTACCCACCTAGATCCGATTGGTCTATACAAGTGTAACAATGATCATGTTACCCACCTAGATCCGATTGGTCTATACAAGTGTATGTTTAGCAGAATATGCCCAGCAGAATATATACCTAACGGCGGGTAAAAAAGTTACTTTTATATGTTACTTTATCTCCTAAGCTGTAGTATTATTGTGTATCCCTAAGAAGTAGTATTTCCCTCTGAAAGATGCTGCTGTTGACAGCGATGTCCTGTAAAGGATATGCGAATTTAAAAAAAAAAAGAAGTAGTATTATTTCTATCCTATGATGTGACATTACTTCTATCCTATGATGGAACATTACTTCTATCCTATGATGGAGTATTACTTCTATCCTATGGTGGAACATTACTTATATCCTATAATGGAGCATTACTTCTATCCTATGATGAAATATTACTTCTATTCTAGGCTATAACATTACTTCTATCCTATGATAGAGCATAACTCCTATTTTATGATGGGAACATTGCTTCTACCCTATGCTGTAACATTACTTCTATTATGCTGTAATATTACGTCTACCCTATGATGGAACATTACTTCTACCCTATGATATAACATTACTTCTTTCCTATGATGTGACATTGCTTCTATCCTATGATGGAACAATACTTCTATACAATGATGTAACATTACTTCTATCCTATGATGGAACATTACTTCTATCCTATGATGGAACATTACTTCTATCCTATGATTGAATATTATTTCTATCCTATGATGGAATATTATTTATATCCTACGATGTAACATTACTTCTATTATATGATGTAACATTACTTCTATACAATGATGTAACATTACTTCTATCCTATGATGGAGCATTACTTCTATCCTATGATGGAACATTACTTCTATCCTATGATGGAACATTACTTCTATCCTATGATGTAACATTACTTCTATCCTATGATGTAACATTACTTATATCCTATGATTGAATATTATTTCTATCCTATGATGGAATATTATTTATATCCTACGATGTAACATTACTTCTATTATATGATGTAACATTACTTCTATACAATGATGTAACATTACTTCTATCCTATGATGGAGCATTACTTCTATCCTATGATGGAACATTACTTCTATCCTATGATGGAACATTACTTCTATCCTATGATGTAACATTACTTCTATCCTATGATGTAACATTACTTTTATCCTTTCCTGTATAGTTACATTCTATCCTATGACGTAGATTTACTTCCGTCATATGATGTAGAATTAAATCCTATAATGTAGAATGACTACTTTCCTATGATATTTGCATTACTTCTATTCTGTAATGTAGCAATTCTTCTGCCCTATGATGTAGCAATACTTTCCATTCTATGATTAACGTTTCTGTCTATTTTATTATCTTGAGGGTAAGTAGACTTTCGGTTCTCTACAGTTTGCATAAATATTTATTCGTTTACCTGAACAAAAACAAAAAAGAAAAATAATATATAATATAACAATCAGTATGCCATACCATATACCGTTACACTGAAATCCACCGTTACACTGAAATCCAACGTTAGACTGACAACCTCTACTTACTTAAGTGTAACGTGTGTCCTGCAAACGTATCTGCAAACTACGTTATATACACACATGGTACATTTATCAGATTGTACCTTGGCCTACTTGTGATGTCTGTTGTTAATATTATAACATCCTTCATTCGACAGTTGATACTTGGGCCATATTATGTAGATATGATAAGCCGTCCTTCAATGGTCTGGAAGATACTTATCTCGTTCTGGGGTGCTAACTAAACCATTCGTAGAAATATCCATCGCTGTAATCCATGATAAAAGACGATACACTGGTGTTAATTGGCACTTCTTGAAAATAACGAGACGAGGTTTTAGGTTGGATAAGAAGTCATAACCGGCAATAGAAAATTGTAAACCATGAGAGGGAATCAAATACACCACTTCGGGTGGGGTGGGGGGGGGGGAGTCTTAATGGATAAACAATTATACTTCAAAACCCGATCAGTTAGATATTTCTAAAGTCATTGTTATCATTACACGGGTCTACCTTCTGTCTGACCTCACAACTCTACAATACGGACATAACCCAGCCATTGTTTTAACGCCGTATGTCTGAGATCTATATTTTAAGTGAATCAGCAATATGCGCATTACCAGCTGGCGTGGGCAATCATGCTTCATATCATATTGTAATCTCCATAAAACAGGTATCAGTTGGTGTGCTGACCATTTTCTGTACTATGACAAAAGACTGGCAAGGATCTTATTCTAGATTTCTTTCCACAAAACATGTACCAATTCTCCTCTCCTCATAATGTGGCCACAAAATTACGATTGCCTATTTCTGATGTTTGTGATAAGTTGTCTTTGTGTGTTAGCCTCTTTCAATTTTTTTTTCGATTAAACCCGGGTAAAGATGCAATAACAAAGACACTGGACTGTTATGCTTGATCTAGTATATTAGAAACATGTTTAAAGATGATACATGATTGTTTATTGCAGTGAGGAAGATGTGTTAAAGAAATGCTATACAGAATCCATATTGTTGTGTACATGGGAAACAAGGACAATAAACAGACACGCTTAGAAACAGCTATTAACCGTGGAAATGTGATTTCTGGGGGAAATGCATAGAATACCAAAGGACAAAGAGAAAAGTGAATGACAAAGTATTACAAGAAACAAATGAAAAATGTAAACTGATTACAGAAATTGAACATAGACGGTCAACATGTTTGTGCATAATATAAAGATAAAAAACTTGACGATTGTATGACAACTGGCAAACTTGACGAGGGAAATAGAAAGATAATACAAAGAGATAAATGCGTAAATAGCTTGACCACATGGCATAATCGAGACAAAAACACCCATCTAATCCAAGACGGATGGTTGTTTGAGATGGCGAACATGACGGACGCGCTTATCGGCATTGTAGATGATGATGATGATGATGATGATGATGATGGTGATGGTGGTGGTGGTGGTGGTGGTGGTGGTGGTGGTGGTGGTGGTGGTGGTGGTGGTGGTGGTGATGATTATGATGATGATGATGATGATGATGATGATGATGATGATGATGATGATGATGATGATGATGACATGATTGTTTGGTTGTGGTTATTGTGCTTACATAATTTACTTAATACGCAGAAATAAACATTCCTTGCAAACCCGTGAGGCCATTGAAACAATACGACACACAAATACGCATATATTATTGAGACTCACAAAATACAAGAGAAAGAAATAGAGGTATGGAGACACTCAAGACAATAAACACAATTGAAAGCTATAGTAAAGTGGTGCTCAATTCGGTTGTAGAAAAGGAAGAGGATTCACTGATGCCATGTTTGTATTGAGACAGATGAGTGACAGATCTGTAGAATACAACAAAGAACTAAGTGTGGCTTTCGCAGATTAAGAAAAAGCCTTTGACTGGGTTAATAGAAATAAGCTGTGGAAAGTGCTCGAAGAATACGGTGTAATTAGGCAGCTGTTAGATAGAATCGGAGTTATGTATCAAAACAGTGAATGTGAAGTAAGAACAAATGTCGGCACGGCAAACTGGTACCAGAGTAACATCAGACGTCAGACACGGATGCGTTTTATTACCACTTTTGTTCATCACCTACATGGATAAGATTACTAAAAATGCATATCCACAACTAGAGAGTTTAAATGAGCTGCTGTTTGCGGACGACCAGAGTTTATTGTTTGGGTACAATGCGGATCTTCAACACCAAATACATTGCCTTGATAATTGCTGTCAAGATTGTGATATGAAGATTAACATCGAAAAGACATAATTTATGACAATTCGACAAACACCAGTGCAATATAACGTAAACATACATTGCAAATCATTAAGATAAGTTACAGACCACAATTATCTGGGCAGTGTGTTCACAGAGGATAGAAGACCAGAAAGAGAAATAGAAATGAGTATACAGGATGCAAACAACATCAACTATCGATTTGTACCTATTCTAAAACATTCAAATATCATGTATTTTTTTTTTTAAGAAAAAAAAAATAAGTCGATAGAATCTTTATTCAGCCCAAAGCTGTGTTATCAATGGGGAAACATGGGCAGTCCTAAAAACACACAGGAGTAAAATCACATCATGTGAGATGAGCTGCATCAGAAACGCAGCTGGAAAAACAAGAAAAGATAGAGAGACAAATGAGAAACTAAGAACAATCGTAGGGATAACATCTGTTACTGATTTTATAGAACACTAAAGATTTAAATGGCTCGGACATTTAGTTAGAATATAACAAGATCAACCAGAATCTAGCCCTCTACGTGAAAACATCGGCATACAAGGCGAGAGGACGACACAGAAAGAGTTGGCTAGTTGGAGTAAAGGAGGCTGAAGAAATCAAATATGGCATCAGTACAAGCAACAAGACAAGCGACACTGAACATTACATGACTTCTCCCTGCGACGCTTCTCGGCAAAAGTGTGGTGTGACAAAAGAGGAAGCAAACAGTAAAGTAGATCAGGTAAATGACTCTTTTCTCCGCCTTGGAGTGTATTGGACGTATGGTTCTAGCACCAGTCAGCACTCGATGGGTTCATATGGTCAAAACAATCGAACTGGGAGTCCATGTCAATATTTACAAATCCTGGCCTCGATGAGGATTTAAATACATGATCTTCTCGTCAGTAGGCAAGAGTGCTAGTCATTGCGTTAAGCGACTCCTTGCTAGCAATAGACAACATGGAGTTTCAACCCGCCCAGGGGCGTCACTAGGGGGGTGCGGGGGGGGGGGGGGGGGGTGCGGGCCGCACCGGGTGACACCATCAAGGGGTGACACCAAAATAAAAAAATTGCAAATTTGACAAAGCAGACATAGCTCTGTCTAGTCGGGTTTCATAACCGTTCATTGTTAAATACATGAGCAGGCACAGGGTGCCACCATGCAGAGCGTCTGGTGCTTAAATGAATAAGACTCAGAGCTCAGAAAAACATTACTATATGCGATTATATATGGTACAGGAACACTCGGAAGAAGACCATGGTGAAAGTCTAGAGGGGTGACACCAAGAGTTTACCGCACTGGGTGACACCAACCCCAGTGACGCCACTGAACCCGCCACCTCAAAATATGTAACAATCACCCCCCCCCCCCCAAAGAAAACCGTATTGTTGTGAACTTGAATTCATATCTCAACTGTAATATTAAAATACCGAATAACAAATCCATTTGAGGCAACGAGAAAACGAATTGTTTATCCACAGATAGCACACGTAGCAGAGCCATTAAGCGTGTGTTTATGCGTAGAATGCAAACAGAAATACGATTAACACTAACCCTAACCCTTAACCCCTGACTTATTCACTGCGGAACTATTTAGACCCGTCAATCGGAAGAGTGCCGAAATACGGCCATGTACGGTTCAACCAATTTCTCACTAACCAACACATGTGTTGCAATTTGCAGTTCAATCCTTGCACACGATCATGAACTGAAGTAAAAGCGAAGTTGTAAGTGAACTAAGGGCTAGACCTTATTTTACGAAAACAAACTGGCGTTGGTGAACATCAGTTCTAAACGGCCAATAACAGGAGAATAACATAACACGGCTATTTATGTAGCAACAAACCAAACTCACTTGAGATTTGAAAGCACACGTGCTACTAAGCGGGATGTGGACCTGAAGCGACAGGCGTGTACACACAGTGTGCTCGGGTATACATTTAGCTTATACCGTCTGTCTTGGCTTCAAGTATTGGAGGGAAGCGTGTGTTTAAACGAAGTATAATTATATACATGAGATAGAGAGAGGGGGGAGGGAGAGACAGAGAGAGGAGGGGGAAGAACGAACGAACGAACTTTATTTTCCAAGGGTCACAAATTGGGCATGCAGGCCCGTCTTATCACTCAACTTTCCTACATCAGTTATCTGTTGTGCTTGTTACATTTACATAGGGGGAAGGGGTGGGGGGGGGGGACATTGTCAGATGAATGTTTTGAACATAAGCAATGCATATTAGCATGTTATGAGACAGGCCGGCAAGCAGGCAGACACATATACACACACTCATGCATAAACACAGACATACTGCGTGCGTACTCACATTATTTACACAGACTATGAGGGGGAGAGAGAGAGAGGGGGAGGGGGAGAGAGAGAGGGAGGGAGAGAGAGAGATGGAGGGGGAGAGAGGGAGGGAGAGAGAGAGGGGGAGAGAGGGGGGAGGGAGAGAGAGAGAGGGAGAGAGAGAGAGGGAGGGAGAGAGAGGGGGGAGGGAGAGAGAGAGGGGTGGGAGAGAGAGAGGGAGGGAGAGAGAGGGAGGGAGAGAGAGAGGGGGAGAGAGAGGGGGAGAGAGAGGGGGAGGGAGAGAGGGGGGAGGGAGAGAGAGGGGGAGGGGAGAGAGAGAGGGGGAGAGAGAGGGAGAGAGAGGGAGGGGGAGAGAGAGGGAGGGGGAGAGAGAGAGGGAGGGGGAGAGAGAGAGGGGGGGGGCAGGGAGAGAGAGGGGGAGAGAGAGGGAGGGAGAGAGAGAGAGGGAGGAATAGAGAGAGAGAGGGAGGAATAGAGAGAGAGAAAGAGAGAGAGAGAAAGAGAAAGAGAGAGAGAGAGAGTCCACATGGCTTAATGCGCTTGCTATTAAACTTCTGGTCCGATGACGGCGGGTTACGGGTTCATTCTTGATCAGGTGGACTTCAAATATTGACTTCTCGCTCAGAAAACAATAGCAAACCAAAGTACTGAACGTAAAATTGCATCTCTTCATCGGACCGAAGAGTTTTGAATCTTCCTACTCCACTCATACATACACTTGCTAGACTGGCAGGCGTGTATCACCACACTGGATCTTCACTGGATGAATTGCTACAGGTTTCGCCCCATCACTAATCAAAAAGCGTATAACAGAACGCTGCCCCTCTTTGATGCATGCCAAAAGTTTAGCGGCTTCTTTAAACTGTCCTTATGATGTCACCATGTTCGTCTGCACCGTAATGTCACGTGCTTACAACTCCTGACATCCTTAACAACAATATTGACAGGTTGCAAGACAATGGAATGGTTATTGTTAGTTAGTTAGTTAGTCGACAGATCATTCTCATCGCACATCGAACCATTCAGTCCATAAGTGCTAGGATCTCCTCCTCAGCAAAGCCCGCAGCGTGTAGCGGCTAACGACACCAGTTCTGTGTTGGTTTATCAATCTTCTTTGGCTTCCTGCGTAGTGTGCTTGTTTGGCCACCCCTCTTTTAATTTGCTATTCTCGCAGTCTGGCCATGGTTGTAGATTCACAGACATCACTTGGTTCACGCAAAAGTCTTACTTCTCGTAGAGCATTCAGAATGGCAGCCTTGTCCATAGCGCGTCCGCCCTCCACCGTAGCCTCACCTGCGAGCTTGTCAGCCCGCTCATTTCCTTGTACTCCCGCATGCTCTGACACGAAGATGAAACTAATCTTTGCCAGCCGAGACCACTCCAGAGACAGCAACCATTATCTTCGGATCCACCCCACCTCTATCCTCTTGATCATGTTCATTGGGTCGCTAAGGAAACATGCCCTAGTGAATGTCTGTGTCTCGAGCCATGTTATTGCTTTACTTACTGCCATGACTTCCATAGTCAGGTTACTTGTGGTTTCAGTGAAAGCACCAGAGCCCTCCTTCTCAATTCTCCCTCCGGCCCGAGCCGTAATGGCCGATGAGCATCTCACATGTCGGACGACCGACTCTTCTGTGTTGATGACAGCATCACCGTCTAGCGAATTCTCGAAAATTAACGCTTGTACTTCAGCCTCCACAGCAGCCGGATTTTCTTGTCTGCATTTTCTATCTAGCTGGATGCAAACTGAAAAGGGTGTGCAGAAATCTGTTAGCACTTGTACCCACTCCTCCCCAGGTTCTAAGTCCTCAAGTGAACACACCTGTTGAAGAATATCATCGGCTTGATCCATCCACGACCGTCCTCTTTTTAACCTGCTGCCCTTCACCTTCATAATTTCACTATGCAGTGGATATTGTGTGTTTGCGTTAACTCTGAGGTAGGCGCGAGCTCTGCAGACTTTTATTCTATCTTCAATGGTTGGAAAATCAAGAAGGTAGCGCATCTCCCTGCATGTTGTACCTCTTGTACATCCAAGAATAATGCGTATAGCTTCATTCTCCTTTCCATCCTTTCTATCTGCTTACGGCTGAGAGTCAGGATTGCCATTGCATACTCAAAAACAGACATGACCAACCCCTCGTACAGAAGACATAGATGGCGCTGCTCACAGTTTGCTGTCGCCATCACCCGCAACGCAGCCAAACCCCGCTTGGCCTTTGTTATCACCTGGTCTATGTGCTCATTATAAACAAGGTTTCGATCAAACCATATCCACAAGGTAATTCATTGCCTACGTTCTTTCCACCGTCTCTGAACACAGCTTTACAGTTGGTGTTGGAATGTTGACAATATGATTATTCAACGAGAACCAAGTCACTGTTGCCTTTGTTGGGTTGACCATTGCCCCTGCTTCATCACATCAAGTACTTATGCGATTGAGTTCGGTTTGTAGTTCCACAGCAACCTGCTCTCTATCCTTACCCTGACGATACACTAAAACATCATCGACATATAACAATGTCCTATCAGGTCCAGTGATCTGCTCACTGGTGATTCTCACAGTGTAGGCGTTGAACAGTACCGGAGATAATGATGATCCCTGTGGTAGGCCAGGATATATTGTTGTTGGTTCCGAAGTCCAACTGTCACATCTAAAAACTACTTTCCGTTGGAAGAGAGCTGCAGCGATTCAACTAAGGAGGAATGGACTTATTTTGAGCTCAAGAAGATGAAGCATTAGAAAAATCCAATGGTACTCTGTTGTACGCGTCCTCAAGATCAATCGCTGCCGCAGCAAAGGTTTCAATGCCTGAGTGGAAACCTTCATATACATCATGGACAAAAACTGCTGCATTGGTCCAGGTTTCTCTTTTTGGACGGTACCCACCCAGGGTTGGTGGGAAAACACCTTGCCTCTCTAGCTGGCTTTATATTTTCCTGGCAATTAACTTCTCCAGCAGCTTGCCTATTGTATTCTGCATGGTTATAACTCGATATCACTGAATGTTTGTGTTGTCTTTGCCAGGCTTCGGCAAGGGAATCAGATAGCTGTGTAACCACTCCTCCTTGATGCTAGCACTCCCTATACTGTTGTTGTAAATGTCTGCTAATTTCTCTAGCTCGTTGTCGGTACACCTATTGATGTCGTCGTATCTTATGCCATCGGGCCCTGGAGAGCTGTTTTTTGATCGTCGAAGCACAGCCTTGATTTCTTTCACTGTCACTGTGTCTTCATCCGAAGTGTTCTGGGCCTTGCACCTGTCTGTGTGACCTCCTTGGCAAGATTTCAGCCTCCAATATCTGTCTGGTTGCTCTGCTCTGGATAGCGTTCAAAGAGGGCTTTGCCCTTGTCCTCGTCAGTCTTCTGCCAGATGAGGTCAGCACCTTGGAAGTCAGAAATGCTCTTATTCTTGACTACCCAACTCATGCTTTTATGTAGTCGCCAGAACAATTTCAGTAACTTGTTTGTGCTTACTCTTTGACACACCTCTGCCCATTTTTCTCTTTTAACCACCTTGACCAGTTTTTTTTTTTTTAATAGCTTACTTTTGTATGCATCTCTCTTTCTAAGTGCATGCAGGGACTAGGATGGCCAGCTCTGTTCTTCTTCGCATTTTGTCATCTCCTTACAGCACTACGCTTATCTACCCAAGCCTTCTCCACCTCGAAATTCCACCAAGGTGGCTACTCCCAGCTTTTATTCCTGCCCTAAAGCTTTCTGCGCTTGTCACGTCTTATTTTACTCACCACATCTTGCCCTGCACTGTCATACTGGAAAGTCTTGACCGTTAGCTTGTGCTGTCTGGTTCTGCCTTTCTCCACCAATATGCTGCAAGGGTGGTGGTCGCTGCCGTGGTGTCCTAGGACACCCCATCTACACACTGTAGTGAGTGAAAGATAAACCAGCGCCAGATCAATAGCACTGTCCTCATCGCTTGGACGGCTTGCTATCCTGGTGACACAGCCACTGTTGATACACACCAGGTCAATGGTTTCAAGTGCAGTCTCGAGCTCCTCACCCTGTGTGTTGGAGGAAATGTTTCCCCATAATCTGCCTTTAGCGTTGAAATCTCCACAGAAAATAACATTTCTCTCGTGACCTAATATGTCACTTAAGCACTGCCATTTCTGAGAATCCATACTCGCGTTGTGGGCATAAACATTAACCAACACGAATGGTAGACTGGATTGAACTCTTAACGCCTGTATTTGTATATCGTCACTGTCCCAACTGAACATGTCTAGCTCTGACGCCATTGTGCTGTCGCGAACGAGAATCGCCATTCCCAGATGTCGTCTGTTGTAGAAACATTTGAAGCCGGCAATTCGGAGTAGCTGATCGCCCAGTCTTGTCTCCTGGAACGCTACAATATCATTCCTGTAAACCAGGGTTTCTAGAATAGAGCCCCGTTGTTTTTACCACCACGGTATGGTTATTGTAATTGCTATCACACTTCAATTCAAAAGTAGGAAATTAAGGGGATAGATACACATAGGAAACTATGGTTTAGGAGAGAGAAATGAAAGAGGATACAGACTCGTAGAGTGGGCAAAAGAACAGGAAATGATTGTAGGAAACACCTGGTTCAAGCAACACCCTAGAAGATTATAGACATGGAGGAGTCCCGATAGCAGGATTAGCAGAAGATTTAGAAACGCATTAACACTAGCAAAAACAGTTCCCAGTGCTGATTGTTATAGTGACCACAGATTTCTCACAGGAACATTGAGGATAAAGTTGAAGAAAGTCAAGTATATAACAGGAAACACTAAATATGATTTGTGTACATTGAGTAATGACAAGGAAATACAAAACAAATTCAACATAGAAGTACAGAACAGATTTGAAATTTTGTCTGATCTAGAGATCCTATTCCAGGATGTGGATGATCAATTGGAAACGTTGAAGAATTCAATCAATGTGGCTGCAGAAGCAACTATTCCAAAATTAAAGAAGGTGGGTCGTAAGAAATGGATGACTGAAGAAATTTTACACCTCATGGAAACAAGAAGACTCAACACAAATAATTCTGGCAAATATGAAGAAATTCACAGACAAGTCAGAATATTATGTAAGGAGGCAAAAGAAGCATGGCTTGAGGAAAAGTGCTTAGAAATTGAAAACCAACACAACAGTCAAAATAGCAAATTAGTGCACAAAAGAATTCAGGAACGTACTAATAAAAGAACAAGTACATCAACAGGGTGTCTAAAAACTGAAGATGGCAAAATCATAATAGAAAAAGACCAGATTCTACATGTATGGACAGATTATGTGAAACACCTTTATGATGATAACAGAGACGAACAGTATGATATTAGATTTAATAATGAAGGACCGCCAATTTTGGAGATGGAGGTTCGAAATGTTCTTAAGCATATGAAAGCTGGCAAGGCCCCCGGTGCAGATAACATCACAACAGAAATGATTAAAGCTTTAGAAGAATTTGGACTAGAGCAAGTCACCAGACTGCTGAACACATTATATGATACTGGAGATATACCTCCTGATTTATGTAACTCTGTATTTATTGCAATCCCAAAGAAATCAGGAATCTTGGAATGTGATCAACATAGAACAATTAGTATAATGAGTCACATCACAAAGATTTTGCTAAGAATTATCATGCAAAGAGTGAGGAAGAAGATACAACCTGAAATAGGGGAAGAACAATGCGGGTTAGTAGAAGGAAAGGGTACAGTAAATGCTGTGTATATGCTGCGAACAGTTATTGAACGTGTTATAGAAGTAAACAAGGATATACATCTTTGCTTTATTGACTATACAAAGGCTTTTGATAGAGTTAGACATGTCAGCATGGTGGATATGCTTGCAGATCTACAAATTGATGGGAAAGACATTAGACTTATAAAAAACATATATTGGAAACAACAAGCTGCAATAAGGATTGATAATGAAGTGGGACAGTATCAGCCAATTAAGAGAGGTGTTAGGCAGGGATGTGTGATGTCTCCATATATTTTTTCCCTATACAGTGAAAATATTTTCAGAAATGTAGAGGATATAAATGGAATCAGCATTGGAGGACGAAACATCAATAACATTAGATATGCAGATGATACAGTATTAATTGCAGACAATGCGCAGGACCTGCAACAATTAGTAAATGCGGTTGTTGTACACAGTGAGCAACTGGGGTTAGAATTAAATTGTAAAAAGACTCAGGTTATGGTCGTCACTAGGAAGTAAGAAGTGTCACAATGTAATATACAAGTAAATGGAAATATTCTTCAACAAGTGAATCGGTACAATTATCTTGGAACAGTCATAACATCTGATGGGAGATGCCTTGAAGAGATTAGAACAAGAATCGCCATGGCGAAAGTAGCCTTTAGCAAGATGAAAAACATTCTGACCAATAAAAAGATGTCAATTGAAACGAGAAAAAGAGTGTTGAGGGGATACATAGAGCCTGTTCTTTTGTATGGATGTGAAACTTGGACAATGAGCAGTCAAGCTGAAAATCATCTGATGGCTGCAGAAATGTGGTTTCTGAGGAAAATGCAAAGAATACCATGGACGGACAGAAAAACCAATGAACAAGTACTACAGGAGACAAATGAACATCGTAAACTGATTAGAGAAATTAGACGTAGACAGTCAAAAATTTTTGGACATGTTATGAGAAGAAATGGATTGGAGAACTTAGTGACAACTGGCAAGATCGAAGGGAACAGACCAAGAGGAAGACCGAGAGGAAAATACCTGGATGGCTTGGCCACATGGCATGGACGAGGCAGGAACACTGAGCTGATCCACGACACTGGTGATCGAGTGAAATGGCGAGTCATGACCGCCCACGCTTTCCGGCATGGCACATGATTGATTTATTGATCACACTTTTAAAGTTTTGATTTGAAGCCTCTCTCTCTCTCTCTCTCTCTCTCTCTCTCTCTCTCTGTGTGTGTGCGTGTGTTTGTGTGTGTGTATGTGTGTGTGTGTGTGTGTGTGTGTGTGTGTGTGTGTGTGTGTGTGTGTGTGTGTGTGTGTGTGTGTGTGTGTGTGTGTGTGTGTTCCAATTCCAATTCTTGAGAAGCACCGTCGACTTATTGATTTCGTTATAGTCGGGACCCTTATGGTGTATCTAGTACTTCTTCTTTCGTAAATAGAGAACGCGTATATCTGCTGCCTGACTTTGATTTGTTGTCG
Source organism: Cepaea hortensis (assembly GCA_963921405.1). NCBI lineage: Eukaryota > Metazoa > Mollusca > Gastropoda > Stylommatophora > Helicidae > Cepaea > Cepaea hortensis. The sequence goes on along the minus strand of OY992878.1, from coordinate 59,097,041 downwards.
TTGTGTTCGTTTCATGCTTGTGGTTTTACATGTCTGGACAGAGTCGCACACTTGTTAAGGCCTGACGGAATTGTGTACGCGCCCAGTCATAAGGTTTGCTTCCTTCATGGAGTTTTACCAATCGTCATCCTTCCTCCAGATATCTCGTCTTGGTCTTTGTCTGTTTTCATATCTTCTGGGTCTTCTTTAGTACCTTGTGTCTAGGACGGCTTTGTAACTTGTTCTTGCTGGAGAGTAATCTCTTTCCCTGGCCACTATCCATTCTTTGTCGCTGTCGTTTTGGTTTTCGTCCTCTTCTATTTCCTCGTCTGGTTCTTTGTCTTCTGCCTGTGACTTGGTATTTTCTGTTTCTGACGTCTTGTTTTTTTTTTTTTTTTATTTTTACTTCAGCTGTTCTATCTTTCATCTTTCTTCTCGGATTTTTGTTAGAGTTTCTTCTGTCTCAGCTTTATTGCAGCAATTCGATCGACACCTTCTCAATCTTCTGCTCCACTTGCTTCAATTCACCCAGCATGAGCTGAAAGGCTGTCATTTGCGTTTCTTGTGTCTTGTCTCGCTGTTCCTCTATTCTGGTGAACTTGGATCGCAGGTCCTTCAGTTGGCCTTCTGTGACGTAACGCCTCAAACAGACAAAAACTTATCTCTCATTCCAAGAAACTAAAAGGAGTGAAAAGAGAAAAGAATAAATATATCTTTAATTCCAAAACAAGTGAATAAAAAGCCACAGGGGGATGGAAAGATATAAGAATAAAACGATACTGCCAGGGTTTCCAAATCGGACGCCAAAAGCGCGCGTAGATAGTAGATCAAAGCATCAACGTCTGGTTTCTACTTTGATGTCCAGATCAAACTAATGCTGAAACCTATACTTAACACCTAACACCCGGACAGAACGGAGCCAGTCAGCTGTAAACAGTGTGAACGTAGCCATGATGGTCGGAATAGGAACTTAAGTCTGACACGTCATCGCAACTTTCAACCGTACAGACGTTTGATCTTAAGATGGCGGGAGTAGCCCTGACAAAATTTTGCCACATTGAGATAAAGAATGTTTGAATCCCAGAACACAGGGAAAGCGGGTGTAAACGTGTTTAAGGCGCGTGGTGTAGCCTCGGTCAAAATTGATTGACAGATGAAGCTACCGTCCATAATTAAAGAAGATGAGAGGTTAAAATAATTCTGGACTTAATACGCCCCGGTAACCCGTCCAACGTGAAAAGGGGAATGGGTTAATAATAGACTGGACATAATTAGTTATCCCACGTGAAAGGCGGAGTGAAAACAGAAATCACGTCATTAACGAAAGAAGCATTGCAATGGACATTGCTAACAACCCCTCAGACGCCACGATAGCCCACAAGGATAGCCGAAATTTCTGGTAAGAGATTAACCTCTCGTTTTGTTCACTTCAGTACGAAGTCTTGTGGCGGAATTTCCTAGCTATAACACAGGTAATACCAACAAAAGTTGTATCATTGTCTTCTATTCTTAGGCTTCCTTAGTTTCTGTTTCTTTTTACTCTTCCCAACATTACGCTGGTGGATTTTCTTTGTGATTCATTGTTTCAGCGCTAGCCTTTACTGTTCCTCAATGAAACGTGTGTTCTCGTTGTTTGTTATCCATCCATCCATCATGTGCCATGCCGGTAAGCGTGGGCGGTCATGTTCTGCCATCTCACTCGATCACCAGAGTCGTGAAACAGCTCCGTGTTTCTGTCTCGACCATGCCACAAGGCCAAGCCATCCAGGTACTTGCTTCTAGGTCTTCCCCTTGGTCTGTTCCCCTCGATCTTACCAGTTGTCACCAAGTTCTCCAATCCATTTCTTCTCACAACATGCCCAAAAAATTGTGACTGTTTACGTCTAATGTCTCTAATCAGTTTACGATCTTCATTTGTTTCTTGAAGGACTTGTTCATTGGTCTTTTCTTGTTTGTTATACTTTGGAGAAATCCAACAATTATCCAAGCCACGTGAGTGTGTGACCTATTTATCCACAGGATAGACAATTAGATTCGTCCTGCGTAAGGTCGACGCACATTGGAGACTGACAACTCAGTAGAAATTTCTGAGGACCAGCAGTCTTTTTGATTACGTCTAAATTAACGTTGATTATTTGGACCACCACTTTGAATACCTACCAAGGTTGGTGTGAAACCACTTGTAGGGATAAATGCATGAGTGAAGATGTATGCATGAGGACAGACATATGACTTCTGACACTCTTTATCAACACAAGAGAAGGGAAGATCTTTCTTTGATATTTAGTATGCGACTAAAGCCCTTCTGACAGACAGTGCGAGAGCGAGAGTGTGTGAGAGAGATAGAGAGGGAGAGAGTAAATGAGGTGAACTTACACGAGAAACCTTAATCTATATAGGGTTATGTGAATACATATTTACGCTCTAAACTAGATATGTTTTACAGGTTTGAACTAGAGATATTATTTATATCAGGAGATGATGGAGATCAGGAGATGGTGGAGATCAGGAGATAATGGAGGATTAGTGAATATGTATATGATCTAAACTATATATGTTCCGATTGTATGGCGTGTGTGTGTGTGTGTGTGTGTGTATATATATATATCTTATATATAAAAAAGACTTGTGCGTCCGTATTTATGTATCTCTGTATGTATGTATGTCCTTTATACGTTCGCGAACGGCCCATCCGATTGAGATGAAATTTTCTACACGCCTTCCTTTCAGTCCAGAGCTGCCAACTGTTATAGTTTTTTTTTCTTCTTCCTCCTCCTCCCTCCTCCCTCCTCCCCCTCCCAAAATACGTACGTCCAGGAAATGTTCTTCTACATAGACACTTCTCTCTGAGGTCCGCGATAACATATTAACCTGGTGGGATGGCAATCAATCATCCTACTACCTCCTCCCTCCTCCTCCCTTCTCCCTCTTCCTCCTCCCTCTTCCTCCCTCCGCCTCCTCCCTCCTCCCACTCTCTACTCCTCCTTCCTCCTCCCTCTCCTCCCTCCTTCTCCCTCTTCCTCCTCCCTCTTCCTCCCTCTTCCTGCTCCCTCCGCCTCCTCCCTCCGCCTACTCTCTCCTCCTCCTCCCTCCTCCTCCCTCTCCCTCCTCCTACTCCCTTCTCCTCCTCCTCTTCCTCCTCTCTCCTCCTCCCTCCTTCTCCCTCCTCCTCCCCCTCCTCCTCCACCCTACTCCTCCCTCCTCTTCCTAATCCCTCCTCCTCCCTCCTATTCCTCCTGTCTCCTCCTCCCTCCTTCTCCCTCCTCCTTCTACCTCTTCCTCCCTCCTCCTTCTCCCTCCACCTCCTCCCTCCTCCTCTCTCCTCCTCCTCCCTCCTCCTCCTCCTCCTCCCTCCTCCTCCCTCCTCCTCCCTTCTCCCTCTTCCTCCTCCCTCTTCCTCCCTCCGCCTCCTCCCTCCTCCCACTCTCTACTCCTCCTTCCTCCTCCCTCCTCCTTCTCCTCCCTCCTTCTCCCTCTTCCTCCTCCCTCTTCCTCCCTCTTCCTGCTCCCTCCGCCTCCTCCCTCCGCCTACTCTCTCCTCCTCCTCCCTCCTCCTCCCTCTCCCTCCTCCTACTCCCTTCTCCTCCTCCTCTTCCTCCTCTCTCCTCCTCCCTCCTTCTCCCTCCTCCTCCCCCTCCTCCTCCACCCTACTCCTCCCTCCTCTTCCTAATCCCTCCTCCTCCCTCCTATTCCTCCTGTCTCCTCCTCCCTCCTTCTCCCTCCTCCTTCTACCTCTTCCTCCCTCCTCCTTCTCCCTCCACCTCCTCCCTCCTCCTCTCTCCTCCTCCTCCCTCCTCCTCCCTCCTCCCTCCTCCTCCTTCTCCCTCCTCCTCCCCCTCCCTCCTCCCCCTCCTCCTCCTCCTTCACCCTCCTCCCTCCTCCTCCTCCTCCTTCACCATCCTCCCTCCTCCTCCTCCCTCCTCCTCATCCTCCCTCCTCCCTCCTCCTCCCTCCTCATCCCTCTTCCTCCTCCTCCTCCCTCCTCCCTCCTCCTTCTCCCCTTTCCCCCCTCTTTCTCTTAATCCCTCCTCCTCCCTTCTCCTCCCTCCTATTCATCCCTACTCCTCCTCCTCCCTCCTCCTCCTCTCTCCGCCTATCTCTTCCTCCCTCCTCCTCCCTCCTCTCTCTTCCTCCTCCCTCCTCCTCCCTCTTCCTCTTCCTCCTCCCTCCTCCTCCCTCCTCCTCCCTCCTCGTCCTCCTCTTCCTTCCTCCTTCGCCCTCCTCCCTTCTCCTCCCTTCTCCTCCTCCCCCTCCTACCCCTCCCTCCTCCCCCTCATCCGTCTTCCTCCCTCCTCCTTCTTCCTCCCTCCTCCTCCCCCTCCTCCCCCTCCTCCTCCCTCTCCTCCTCATCCCTCCTCCTCCATTCTCCTCCTCCCTCCTCCTCCTCTCTCTACCTCCTCCCTCCTCCTCCCTTCACATTCCTCCTCCTCCCTCTTCCTCCTCATCCCTCCTCCTCCTCTATCCTCCTCCCTCCTCCTCCTCCTCCCTCTACCTCCTCCCTCCTCCTCCCTTCACATTCCTCCTCCTCCCTCTTCCTCCTCCTCCCTCTCATCCTCTTCCCTCCTTCTCCTCCCTCCTCCTTCTCCCTCTTCCTCCTCCCTCTTCCTCCCTCCGCCTCCTCCCTCCTCCCACTCTCTACTCCTCCTTCCTCCTCCCTCCTCCTTCTCCTCCCTCCTTCTCCCTCTTCCTCCTCCCTCTTCCTCCCTCTTCCTGCTCCCTCCGCCTCCTCCCTCCGCCTACTCTCTCCTCCTCCTCCCTCCTCCTCCCTCTCCCTCCTCCTCCTCCCTCTCCTCCTCCTCCTCCTCCTCCTGCGATCTCCTCCTCCCTCCTTCTCCCTCTTCCTCCTCCCTCCTCCTCCCCCTCCTCCTCCACCCTACTCCTCCCTCCTCTTCCTAATCCCTCCTCCTCCCTCCTATTCCTCCTGTCTCCTCCTCCCTCCTCCTCCCTCCTCTTCCCTCCTCCACCTCCCTCTTCCTCCTCCCTCCTCCATTTACCCAAGACAGACAGACATACAGATAGTCGGGAACGGGATCTTATATGACTACTTATATGATTTAAATGAGATGCTCTCCACCATGGGCTGGGCCGGGTCAGACAGACAGACAGACAGACAGATAGATAGATAGACAGACAGACAGACAGACAGACAGTCGGGAACGGGAACTTATATGATTACTTATATGAATTAAATGAGATGCTCCCCACCAGGAGTTGGGCGATGACGGGCCGGGTCAGACAGACAGACAGATAGATAGTCGGGAACGGGAACTTATATGACTACTTATATGAATTAAATGAGATGCTCCCCATCAGGGTCTGGGCGAAGCCGGGCCGGGTCAGACAGACAGATAGACAGACAGACAGACAGACAGATTGTCGGAAACGGGAACGAGAACTTATATGACTACTTATATGAATTAAATGAGATGCTCCCCACCAGGGTCTGGGCGAAGCCGGGCCGGGTCAGCTAGTATATATATATATATACTAGCTGACCCTGCCCGGCTTCGCCCAGTCCCTGGTGGGAAGCATCTCATTTAATTCATATAAGTAGTCATATAAGTTCCCGTTCCCGTTACCGACTATCTGTCTGTCTGTCTGTCTGACCCGGCCCGACATCGCCCAGCTCCTGGTGTGAAGCATCTCATTTAATTTATATAAGTAGTCATATAAGTTCCTGTTCCCGACTGTCTATCTGTCTGTCTGTCTGTCTATCTGTCTGCCTGACCCTGTCCGGCTTCATTAAATTCATACAACAACAAAAAATGTAACTTAAAAGAACGTTCTACCACACACCATCCATTATTTTTAATGAAAACTCTTTCTAATCACCTGCATGACTACAGTAACTTCTTAAGCAAAAAAAGATGAGTTACAATGTTATGCATTGTGCATCATTTTTATGAAAACTTTGAAAATGCCTTACAGATTGTATCATTATTTATTATAACTCATATGCCGGTACATAACTATGGACAAAGAGTTTATAAATCTTTGAAAACGATGCCACAATATGACTATAAGTTATACAGAAAAGTTATGCCCCTTGAAATAACTTTTACAGAGTTAGGTCCCCTGAGATATATGAAATTATGATGAAAAATGAAAAATGAAATAATACTGAGTAAGCAGGCGATTTCACACTAACAAAATATCACAGTTGACAGCTCTGGAATGAAAGGAAGGCGTGTAGAAAATTTCATCTCAATCGGATGGGCCGTTCGCGAACAAATAAAGGCCATACATACATACAGACAGACAGAGATACGCACATCCTAATTTATATATAAGATATATATATATATATATATATATATATATATATATATATATATATATATATATATATATATATATATATATATATACACACATCTAGTATACACACACACACGCCATTTCATCATCTCATCTTATCCTGTTCCTCTTGTACTTTGCGCTGTATAAACATCGTGAGAGTGCCCGATTATGGGCTTCATGTATCGATATTCCCATGGGCTCTGCTATTCCCTCCATCCAAAGTTTACATGGTCGGCCTCTTCCTTTGCTTCAATGTGGTCGGTACATCATTGCTTGTTGTGATTTGCTGTTGGATGGTAACCTACTTGCATGGCCAAACCATTTGACTTGCTGGTTTCTAATAAAATCTAGTGCTGCTATAACCCCCACTTAAATTATGATTTCTTCATTTCGCATCTTATCTCTTCTTGATACGTCGAGTATTCTTCTCAAGAATCTCATTTCTGTTGTTGTAATTTTTCTTTTCTCTTTTTCTGTCATTGTCCAGGTCTGGTGATCGAGTGAGATGGCAAAACATGACCGCCCACGCCTACCGGCATGGCACATGATGGATGGATGGATGGATGGATGGATGGATGGATGGATGGATGGATGGATGGATGGATGGATGGTCCAGGTTTGGCATTGGTAGCATAGAGTTGGTAGGAAGATTGTGCTGCAAAGTGCTTTCTTGGTGGTTATTGATACATATTTGTTCTTTAGTATTGGTGCCATTTGTCCAATGAGTTGATTTGCCTTATTGCACCTATTTTCGATCTCGTCTTCTGATCTGCCATTTGATGATATTATACTTCCTAGGTACTTGAAACTCTTTACTTGTTTCAAGGGATGTTCGTTTAGGTGGATTGTTGTTGTTGTTGTTTTCTTCTTCTTTAGTTATAGTCATTACCTCTGTTTTGCTAGTGCTAATTTTCATGTTATGTTCCCTACACATTTCGTTTAGACTATTCATGTAGTCTTTTAATTCAGCTTCTTATTTTGCTATTAGTGCTTGGTCGTCCGCAATCAGGAGTTCTCTAATGGTCTAATTTGCAGATGTTTATTCATCTGTGTTTTAGTCGTGCAGTGTTCTTGCTGTCTCTGTTTGGCTGGTTTCTTTGCATATGTTGTCTATATATGTTATGAACAAGAGAGAGGACAGAACGACATTGTCGTACTCCGGATCTTAAAGTGAAGTGTTCTGAGTGTCCTCCAGTTGCACTCACTATGCATTCACTGTTGTTGTATAAGCTTCTACATAAGTGTATGTGTGTGTGTGGTTTTTTTTTTTTTTTTTTTTTTTTTTTTTTTTTTTATTAGATGTATGGACAGATAGGTACTACCCATCTCCATTCGTTTAATTCCAGCTCTCATGGTAGCCATGGATAGTCAATGATCAATTCACATCATGGAGTGACTGATTTTCGTGAAGGGACCAATTTGGATTCCTTCAAGCTTACAGAGCAACGCGTCTCACCGGGTAGCATGACCTAAGTGTCTTCGTCAGATGAGTTATGTATAACATCATTATAACCATCATCATCATCATATTAACATTATCAAAAATAAACATGGTGGTAGTTTGTTAAAACTCATCATTATTCTGTTATTCTAACTATCTGTAAATGTTTGTGTAGCTTAAGTGAGTGCACGCATTGGTAAAACAGTTAGTGGGGGTTCGTGTATAATTTTCCTGGGAGACACGTCAGGGCGGTACTTTGCCTATACAGCTTTATTGCACCAAGCTTATCCTGCATTTCTTAATTCCGCTTTCTCATTCCTGGGGGTTCCAGGAGCAGCTACATCTATCTTTTCAACGAGCCACTTCTTGGATGTTTCTTGAGTATCTAGGGGCTGTTTCTTAAATCAGCATAAAAAAGACACTTGTCCCGCGTTTTCACTTTGGGATCTGGGGTGGTATTTAGTCACTTCTGGCAAAGTTAAGGGATCTAAACAATCACCCAGAACTAAACACCAGTAGGAGAAAATAAGGACTTTTGACGCCTTCCAAATGTTCTTTGTCGTATTTCGTAAGTCCGGGGGGGGGGGGGGGTCCGACTCGTACTTCCCCCAAGCCTCTTTATAAAGTAGATTGGTTTTGATAACGATTTCCATGGCTCCCTTGCTGTCTTTGTGGCAGGGGCAGCCGAGGTACCTGGCGCCGTGATTGCCGAAGCAGTTGGCGCACTTTCTGTTTGGGTTAGGCCTTCTGAAGTCCGTGTTGATCTTCGCATGCGGGCATTGGCTGCGTGGGTGGGGTCCAGAGCAGTATCTACAGACCTCCACCTCACTTTACACGTAGCACGGGTGTGCCAAAACTTCTGGCACCTGTAGCACTGCAGCACTTTGGGTATGTAGTTCTCTAGAGCTTGTTCTCTTTTGTTCCATCTGAATGTTTGAGGGATCACTCGGTCCTCTGTTACGATAATGGCGACTGTAGAGGGGGTGTTATTCTTGCCGATGATCCTCTCAGTGCTGGTAATCTTGAGAGTTCTCTCTCGACAGCATCTCCCTTACTTGGTCTTTGGTAAGGTGGGTCTTACTTGCTTGCGTTCGTTGGCTTGAGCTCCAACGCGAAGTCCTGTATGTCGGATGAAGACATCCTGTTGTCCAACATCAGTGTGATGTCATACAGGACCTGAGGTTTGCGTGAGAATCCGTTGTCCCATGTCTGGCTTATTGGTGTGCAGACTGGTGGTTCCTCACCGTACAGGCGGACACTCTCAGACTTCGGAGGTATCGACGATCCTACTGACTTCAGCCAGGACACCGAAGAGACCTGTTGCCCAGGACGCTCGACGAGGACGCGTCAATAGGTCTTGGCCAGTAAATAACCCGGCCCTGGTGCATTGGAAACACCTCTGCGTCCCATGTGGGTCTTAACTCGCTTGATGAAACATCGTTTCATCATGCGGTATCGGGTGGCTTCCACAAAGATGCCATGGGGAAGCTTGATGTCGACTTTCTCTTGCTGTGACATCTTCTGAATTAGTGTGGTCGTCTATGAGTTATTGTTGATGGAGACCACTACTCCATCAGGTGTCTTACGAAGCTGGGTGATGCCGTGTCTTCCCTGCTCGTTCTCCAACAGATTGAGTATATTGTCTGTTGGTAGCACTGACAGTTTAGCCTCCGCAACGCTGATTTGTTTCAGCAGGATTTTGCCGGTGAAATCCTCGGTTGTGGTTTCCTCCTGTATGGAGGTCTTGGGTGAGCTGCTTGGTTGCTTCTCGTTAGTGTGGCTGTGGACTTATCTGCTGCTGCCGGCTTCAGTTATAGTCTCTGGCGTCGGTTCAATGGCGGGAACAGCTTCAATTGGTGTAGGAGTGGGACTGCTGTGTGTCTCCATCGGATCAGCATCCCTAGGCATGTCCGCATGGTCGAATGGGTAAGAACGCGTGTTCTTAAACATCTGGTATGCTGATGCCGATGTTAGCGGTTCAACCCCTACACCGGACACCTGGACTAAAATGTTAACCTGTCGTCCTTGACTCGTGGACGTACATTACAAGTACAGTGGGTTCGCCTGATGGCGAGGGACACTGTTATTAAGTAAAGCTAATCCACATGCAAAATTCAGGCCATCACTACTATAAATAGTGTGTATAGACTACGCTCGAGGTCAAAGCGAGCGAGCGCAAAATATAAAAAAAAATATCAGCCCTAGCAGTCTTTCTATCCTCTGCCTTCTTCTTCCCGGATGCATACGTTGCGTGTCTTTTCGCGGCCTTTTGTGCGAGCTATCCTCTACACCAGTGGTGAGGGGGGGGGGGAAGAGAATTAAGATTATTTCAAGATCACGTTAATACAAGAGCTGATTACTTACTTATTTTTTTTCCTTCCATACTTTACGGTTCTGTACTTCTCACCCTTCTGAAATTTGTTTTATAACGTAAATAGACCCGCAAATCACGTTTTATGTAGACGTCTAGACTTTTTCTAGTATGTGTTATTAAAGTTAGCTTCCATTTTTACGTATACTGTTATAGGGAGGGATTTATAGGGAGAAAATACGAAAAAGGGCGAATGACGTTTTGAACATATGGTGAAGGGGTGCATGGGCCAAAACAGGTTGAGAACCACTGCACTACACTGTTAGACTGCGATCTGCTTCTCCATAGAGCGCCGAGGTGTGTGTGTGTGTGTGTATATATATATATATATATGCTACTACTACTACTACTACTACTACTACTACTACTACTACTACTACTAGCACCTTGCTGTCTTGACAGACGATAGTTTGTTATACAGACAGACAGACAGACAGACAGACAGACAGACAGACAGACAGACAGACAGACAGACAGACAGACAGACAGACAGACATATAAAAAACTGATGGGGGTTAGTTTATGCGTAGACATAACAGCAGATGTGACAAAACCCGTTAGTTCATGGCGGTTTAAAATACGATAAAATATATTTCAACTACCAGGTTTTATGTCAAAATAAAGGTCAACGAGTAATGATGTAAAACGCTATATCCTACATCGTTACTTAAAGTTACAGTTACATATTTAAGAGACAGGTTGGCAGGTTTTCTTACGCGTTGTCAATGTCGTAATATCCGTAGGGTGAGCGGAGCTATGTATTACTACGCTGTATTTTGTGGGATATGTTTTGGGTGTAGGGATAGGTGTAATCAGTCTCCCGACCCCTCCAAATCCCTGGACCCTGCTTTCTCACAATCTTTCAACCTAGGGCGCTAACCACTAGGGGCTCAGTTCCGACGACATAACTCAACTCTGGTTTCGTCAAGAACGTAATGCTTCACTGTATTATGTACAATAGTAAAGTAGAGAGCAGTTCTAGATTAAGGCAGGGAGTATTAGAGATAGATAGACAAAGGATTAGCAGTATAGGATCCGAGTATCATCCTCGGGCAGCATCCGTAATGTCGTCACGTTTAGCTGTAGCAGTCACCTCACCGTGTTTTAGCAGACCCTCCCTCGAATGGTCTGGACTGGTCTGTTTGCTGGAGTTGGGTAGTTGTCTCTCTGGATGCACAGTCAGATTCCGGCAGTGAACATCAAGGATTTCCGAAGTCATTCAAAGTCTCGGTATGCATTGCTCGTAACGGGGTTGACTCCCGTGTTCAGATTGTTCGTTGAAACCTCTCAGAGCAAACAAAGGTCACCACCACTGAATGTCTAATTAATGTAACGCCAGCGTTACTTTTAGAAGAAATAAGCTTAAACATTTGGTGACAACTAGCAAGCTTAATGGAAAATGGGAAAAGAGCCAAGGAAAACAAAGAGATAAGTATATCACGTGGGACAATCACGTGATCCGACACAGGTGATCGTGTGACATGACAAAGCATGATTGCTGATTGCTGTGTTGTATGGCACACAATGACGAGGCCCAAACTGTCTATATCGTTTTGTTTTAATTCTTTCGCTAGCTTACAATTAAAACATAGTCCATAAATACCCCCATACTTCCAGTAGCACTGGGCTGATTTTGGGTCTGGATTAGTTTTCTTTATTACAAGTCGCCATCAACCGAACCCACTCCGACTTCAAAGGTACTTGTAATTTACGTGCCCTAATCAAGTGACGTCAACATGTTAATTCAAGTAACCGGTGCAGAGGTTGTACCTGTTACCTCGGCATCCGCACACTGGAAGTTTACAAGCGAGCGTTTTTATCCTTTCGGCCATGCTAACCTTCTCTACAGCTTTTAATTTTGTTTTTGGTCTAAAATGTCCACTTGTCTCTACTTCTTTCCTGTACTTTTCTGAGAGTAAGTATGCATACAATTAGTGAAACTCCAGTAACGCTGTGGATATGTAAACGATAATTACGGGAAAAAACTATATTGAAACAAAGTGGGCTACTTAACTCAGAATCCTAGACTGATACAGCCTGGGAGTCTGAGTTAAGCAGCACATTATTTTAATTTTCTCTTTATTATTCTAATTTTTTTCCTTTTTTAATTTTTCTCATCCCGTTCTTTTGCCTTAATGTAGTCACTGTAGTGTCTTCCCTGTTATTATGTTGCGTTTTGTGCATATATTTGACGCATTGTCCTGTGTTTACTGAGCGAAGATCAGTACCCGTTAATTTATTTCTGACAAGGAAACCTTCTATTCAGGGTAGTGACCTCGTTATTTTGGAGAGCCAGATTGAAATCCAGGTTGTCTATAGTCTATCTATAGATGCCGGTGTTTTCTGTTGCCTAGTAGGGGAGACTGGGGAGAAATGGACCAGCAATTTTGTAGTTTTCAATTTTTGCTCATCACCGGAACAGATTTTATCGAAACATAACAAAACCATGACTAACATGTTGTACATTCATTTATTTTAAAAGGGGAAAACATTTAGCAATCTATTTCTATATGTTTCTTTACGAAATGCATTTCAAAAATGTATATGAACATGGGGAGAAATTGACCACCATTGGGGTGAAATGGACCAGCACGTGGGGAGCAATGGACCATAGTGGGGAGAAATGGACCTTTTTTAAAAAGAAGCAGCAACAACTCATCCATATTGCTATAAGAAATAAATAATCATTAAAAGGATATTTGCAGTTTTTTTTTAAATTATTTTAAACGACAGTAAAAAAGTTTAATATGATATATTAATCTAATATAAAGTTTTAACGAACATTTATGCCTGCAAGACTGTCTTTGAAGACATAGCCATCTTTGGTCCTAGAAGTGGTTCCAGTGATTGTAGATCTAGTAAGCTGTGCTTTAATACATGTAATTGAGACACTGGCGACATCTTCTACCTTAGGCTTAACAAATTTACCAGCAACCTTCTCACTCTTGCGCAAGAACTCTACCTCAACATCACCATCATCATCAATGTCTCCCCTTACAATTCCTACATAGTAAACACAAGTCTTCTTTGTTCCATATTCACATAGCACACACTGGCCTTCAAAAGCCTCACGCACACCAGTCAAGCTAACCGTACACTCCTCATTTTCACCAAATGAAACATCAGAATCTGTGTCATCACAAAACGAAATGTCAGTTTCTGGATCTAAATCAACATCAAGTTCTTTCAGCAGCTATCTCTTTGCCTTTTTGGGTGGAACTTTTGCTGCCTTTTCTTTCATCACCGCTCTTTCCCTAATTCGATCCATTTCTGGCGTAGAAGTAGCCAGCATAGTTTTTCCTCTTTTCCTCATATTATTTGAATCTTTTCGCTGACCAGCTTTTGGTAGTCCTCTGAAAACATGAGGCGAAGTAAAGGAAGAAGTAGCTTTATGTTGAAGACTCCCTGATATTTCCTGCAAGTCATCTACAAGGTTCTCAACATTACACTCTTTCTGATTTTCATGAAATTCTTGTGCAGTTTGATCTGTGCTGGTACCACAATGTGGAGATGCTGATCCTGTCTGTTTATTGCTTTCTAAAGTGGCATTTTCACTGTCCTTGCTGATGGGCCTGTTCGTTATTTCTGAAGGCATAAAATCATCTTCTGTAAAAACATCTTCGTTAAAGGGCCAAATTCCTGACACTGCAAAGCCTGATTGAATGTTAATGGGAGTTGCCGCTTTAAGAAAAGCGTGGCCTCCTAGATTTGCAACTTGATAGATTGTCAGTGGTGTCCCAACATTTTTCATCATCCATGAATCACACGCATTGTTGTAGACCGACTTCATGGGTCCAAAAACTGAACGGTCCAAGGGCTGAGTTTTAGATGAGGTGTGTGGTGGCAACGTGATCACATGAATGTTGTTTTTCTTGCACAGTTCAAGTGATTCAAATGAAATGTGGGAATCGTGATTGTCCAAGATCAAAATCAAAGGGAAGTCTTTGGAAGGTCTTGAATGCTTAATGAAGTGATTTATAACTTTGACGAAATTATCACGGGTCATCCAACCTGATTAATTCACAAGGCCAAGGGAACCTTCAGGTGCTCCAGCAAGCATACAATTCTTAAAAATGTTTCTGGGAAACACAAAAACTGGAGGGATAATGTGACCCGCAGCTGACACAATGCAACAGATTGTGACCAGTTCTCCTCTTTCTCTGGATGTCACCTGGCCTATTTGCTTCACTCCTCGTGGGGCAATTACTTTTGGCACTTTCTGTACAGTGGTCAGACCTGACTCATCCAAATTGTAGATTTGAGCTCCACTCACATTTAGTTTTGTAATGGTTTCCTTCACAATGTTGAAGAAGGTGCAAATATTATGTTTGTTGAAAGCTGTAGCTCTAGCCAGAGATGTTGCCTCAGGTTGCCTTATGGTCAGCTCGGGATTCCGTCGCAAAAATCCACAAAGCCAGTCATTCCCTGCCATCATTTGCTCATCCCAGGTTAAAGGATGTGCAATGTTATTGACTTTCGCCATCTCGTACGCCAAAATACGAACGTTTTTAGTTGTGAGTCCATGGAACATTCTTGCACAATCTTTCAAGTAACTAGCAAAATCAGCTTCTTGTTTAGCTGTGAAAACAAGGCTATGCCTATAATTTGGTACGAGTCTAGTAGGCAGACCATTTCCTTCTCTGTCTTTTGTAAGATTGTTATTGAGGGTAGAGCGAGCAATGCCGTACTCCCTTGCAGCTTTCCTCACTTTCATTCCATTTTTCACAGCATTAACAGCTTCTCTCATACGTTCCTCCGTAACGAGACCCTTGTTGGTGTTTCTGATGTACAATCTTGGCATCTGAAACAAAAGAGTGACAGAATTATATAACATTTAGAATGGTAGGCCTATCATTTGCAAAGAAATACTGATCATAGCACGAATGGCGTGCATCTTTAATAAATCACTGAAATCAAATTTGTTAACAGTTTTATTGGTCTAGATTTAGACCCCAGTATTAAAAAGAATCAATAATGCTGATATTCGAATGCAATCTTCAACACTTTTAATAACAACAGACTGTCTTGTCAATTTCTTCTATGGGGAGAAATGAACCATGGGGAGAAATGAACCGGTCCATTTCTCCCCCATCAATGTATTAAACTATTCAGCCATAAAGTCTCTTAAATCTAATATTATATGCTATATTTTTTATATGAACTCTTAAATAACAAGTAAATAAAGATATTAACGTAATTACCTTGTCCTGATTCCTGACTATGCGCCTGCTTTACGATGGTGTCTGGAACTGGAAAAAGAAACTTTAGTGCAGAAAATTTTTCAAACTTTGCGTGGGAACGACCTGTGCGGGAAGTCGATGGCAAATGAAAAATTCGGACTATGTTTGATGTGGAAAACAAACTTATTATGGTTTCACTTTCATTGCATCACAGCCAGGGGCCAGAGAGGGGGTGGTCCATTTCTACCCTATGTCCATTTCTCCCCAGTCTCCCCTATCATCTGGCCGGGCTCCGTGGCGAAGGGCTTACGGACGCGGTTCGTAATCCCGCATACCAACGTGTGAAACATAACTGCGCACGATTTGACAGCAGACCACGTTGCGTTGGGTCTGCGTTGGTATCGGTGCCGGTCGTTCAGAAAGCAATGGCACACTATTAAACGTAAACTTGCCAAGAGATCACAGCGGCAGAAATGCTGGTGTTGACTGCGATGTCCTTTAAAAAGGATTTGAAAAAAAAAAAAAGTATCAATTTATAAATTTAAAATTATGTCCCTTATCTATTTTTGAGTGCTAATAAATGTAGTTGTTAAATGCGGTACACCTTCTATGTCATTCCTTTCTGATACTGATGTTCCTCCATGCCGTCAGTCTAGTCTCTTCTTTCCTAGTCTCACCCTGCCTTTCATTCTTCCCCCCACCCCCACAACCTTCCCGTTGTCGACACATTCTCCAGTTTCTCCTTCTCACGACATGCCCAAGGAATGTGTTCTCGACTGTCTTCTTCTAGTGACAGTAACCAGTTGTTGTTGTTGTTTTTTTTTTTTTTTTTTTTTTTGGGGGGGGGGGGGGTTTAACTTCTTTCAAGATATGTTCAACACTTTTTCTATCCGTACATGTTTTCTTATCATTCTTCTATAAAAACCATATATCTGCAGCTCCCACATAATTTTCACTTGTCTCCTTATTAGCAATATTTCTCTTCCGTACATATACATTTTTGGTAATTGTTCCTCTGATGTATGATTTTCACATCAACGTCGTACTTTTTATAGTAAGGGAGATCAGTCACATGTTTAACACTGTTTACAGTTCATATTTGTCATATCCAAAATTTTCTCCGACAAACAAACAGGATTGTTTTGTTCTTTCCTTAAGCTACACGGCAAGGAGCAGACATACGCGTCTTTTTATTTAGTATGTCACATTAGTGAGTTTAAGTAAAATAATTTGTTTCACAAGGTAATGACTATAAAATAGACAGTAGTGAAGAGAAATCAGACTGACCTGTCGTCACTGAAACGAAACAGTGATTCAGTGAACAAGTTGAAGTTAGCAGTCATCAGTCAATCAGAATAAATAATAATTATTATATTTTATAACGTGACATTTGACTTCACTGTCGCTGCGTTGTACTTGTACTGATCTAGTCACAACTGTGCGTGGCTTCGTCATCAGTGAGTTACACTAATATTTGTGTGTAAATAATATTATACATAATTAAATTAAGTAACACCAAAGAAAACAAAACGTCAAAAGAAAATGCTGACTTATCACTTCACTTTTACTTTTATAACTACTGCTGTGAATGTGATGTGACTTAAATCAGTTTCACTAACTTTTTTTTATGAAACGAGAAATGGTTTAGCAACCATGTATCACTGTATTCGTGTTTTAGTTGTATGTTTGTTTACAGGAGATTGCAATGAAATCAACCCCACAATTCTAGACAGTTATATTTTATGTTCAGAGTAATTATTGTAATTAATAAATAATTTGTCATTGCTTTCTGACACATATACCACTGTAAAAATCAACAAAATGTCATGTGCTCTGAAGCTTAGTGGATGATTTCAACCCATATTGGCTGTTTGAAATTTTCTAGATAGTTGTATTTTATGTTCAGTAATTGACTATTGTTGTAATTAATAATTTGCCATTGCTTTCTGACACTCATACCACTAAAAATCAACAAAACGCCATTTGCTCTGAAACTTATGTGGATGATTTCAACTCGTTTATCAGGTTTGTGAAACTGCATTCACTACCTGTAAGCCAAAGATACTGACACCACACACAAGTAACAATGTGTATCCATATGTGTATCTATAGTATATGTGTGTGGTGTGCAGGATCTAATTTCTCTAACCAATTTCATCGTATTTTTTTCTTCAAGGTGTACAAGCCTTGAATATACCACACAGCCTTTGCCATCTCACACCAACCCATCAGTGTCAAGTGTAGTTTGAGGATTTATGTCCTGTGCTGAATCCTTATTTGGCAACTCCCAGGAATATCTTACGTGACTGCTGACAGTAAAACATAGATTTCATATATTATTTATTAGTCGTTCATCAGACTCGTACATTTTATTCATGATAGTATCACTTTTATTAATTTACATGGTTGATTTAATTTTGAGATAAATGCTATTACATATTTTAAATGTTACTTTATAATGGTTTTGTTTTTGTTGTTTTGAAATTTAGCCTGAGCAGCAGCCTATTTATATGCTCTATTTGATTTCTAAATGCCAAGACATTTTTAATGCCCAAGAGTACCATATGCTCTTGTTCAGTAAGGCTGAATGTCTCATCTGCTATCTCAAGATAAGAGGAGAGTATACCACACTTTTCTTATATTGCACACATTTAAACATTCCACACAGAGAATCAAACCAGATCCTCATGAGTTAGAGGTGAACATCATGCCTCTAAGCAACTCCACTGTCCAAACACACTCACCCTCACACACATATATATATATATATCTCATCTCATCTGATCATGTTCCTCCTGTACCTTGCGGTGTCGAGGTGAAGTATAAACAGTGGGAGAGTGATCACTTATGGGCTTCATGTATCGATATTCCCATGGCCTCTGTTATTCCCTGCATCCATCGTTTACGAGGTCAGCCTCTTCCTCTGCTTCTCTCTGGTCTGTACATCATTGCTTGTTGTGGTATATTATTAGTTGGTAATCTACTTGCATGACCAAACCATTTGACTTGCTGCCTTCTAATAAAATCTAGTGCAGCTATAACCCCCACTTAGTCCTGATTTCTTGAGAACCACTGGTTTAGACTATTCATGTGGTCCTCTAAAAGTACTGGAGAGTTTTGGTCAGAGACCATAACTTTATGAAGGGAAAATCCCAACTGCACCTCCACGCGGTAGAGGATGGAAACACACTACGGTGTGGCTAACACAGCTCTGGGGACCGAGTATCCACCGGAATAAGTGGACAACTCTGCAGCTGAGCAGAGCAGGGCACTCACTTGTCCTTGCAGTCGGAAATGGCTGTCAAAAGCAGAGGTAAAAAGACCACCATGTGAATGTGGAAGGCAAGGGGAAACCACCACATTATCTTCCCAAGACTTCATGGCAAAACATAAATCAAAGTTAGTGAAGGACGTTAATGGCTGTCTTAGGGCATCCTCGTCCGGTAGGGACAGTCATGAGCCACAGGTGACACCAGACCGTCATCCAGCTACTGATGGCAAAATCTTAACTAAAATAAATAAATTTAGAGTAGGAACATGGAATGTTAGGACATTAAATGAGCTAGGAAAGTTGACCAATGTTCTAAGAGAGATGGATAGCATGAAAATGAATATACTAGGCGTTAGTGAGATGAGATTGAAGGGATCGGGCAAAATTATAGCTGACAATCACACAATAATTTATTCTGGAGGGGAGACACATGAGAAAGGGGTAGGAATAATATTAGATGAAAAAACAGCCAAGTCAATTAATGGATACTGGTGTATTTCAGATAGAGTTATTATGGTCAAAATCAAAGGCAAACCAATAGACATAAATATTATACAAGTATATGCACCAACAGCAAGCAGTAGTGATGAAGAAATACAACACTTTTACGACGAAATAGAAATGGTGATGGCTCAAATTGGATCACAAGAAATAAAAATAATACTTGGTGATTTTAATGCAAAAGTAGGAAAGGGAAAAATGGAGGATGTAGTGGGGAATTATGGTCTAGGTACAAGAAATGAAAGAGGGGAAAAGCTAATAGAATGGGCAAATATCAATGATATGATAATTGGAAACACATGGTTTAAACACCATAAAAGACGACTGTACACATGGATAAGCCCTGATAAGAAAATACGCAACCAAATTGACTACATACTAATTAATAAAAGATTTAGAAATGCTTTAATTAATGTAAAGACAATGCCTGGTGCTGACTGTAATAGTGATCATGTACCACTATGTGGACAAATAAAAGTAAGATTAAAAAGAGGGAAAAAAATGGTTAAGAACATGAGACTTAATAAAGAGGTTCTAAAAATAGATAACGAAATGCAAGAACAATACAGAGTGACTGTGAAAAATAGGTACAATGCAATAACTAAAATACAGAGTATAGATGAACAATGGGAAATGTTAAGGGACTCCATTCATCAAACTAGCAAAGAAGTATTACCAGAGAGAGGCAAAATAGCTAAGAAAAAATGGATGAATGAAGATATCTTAAACCTGATGGACAAAAGAAAACAGAGTAAAAATGACAAACAAGAATATGCTAAGATAAATAAAGAAATAAAAGATAAATGTGGGAAGGCTAAAGAAAGTTGGTTAAACGAGCAATGCAAAAAAATTGAATTAAATTCCATTAAAGATACAAAAAATATGCACAGACAAATCAGTGAGCTTACAGGAAAAAAAATAAGAATAAATACAGGGTGTTTGAAATCAAAAACAGGAAAGATAATATTAGAGGAAGATGCTATAATGAAGAGGTGGAATGAGTATATAAGAGAATTATATGAAGGAGAAAGGGCAGAATTAACAGAAGATAGTAACTTAGAAGGTCCACCTATTCTGAAAGAAGAAGTCGCTGACGCTATGAAACGTATGAAGAAAGGAAAAACAGCTGGGCCAGATGAAATCACAATAGAAGAATTAGAAGTATTGGGAGAATTTGGAGTAGATATATTAACCAAAATGTTGAATGATATTTACAGCAGTGGATATTTACCCAGTGATATGCTGAAATCTGTATTTATAGCTATACCAAAAAGACCAGGAGCAATTGATTGTGAAGATTTTCGTACAATTAACATTATAAACCATATCACTAAGCTTCTACTCAGAATCATAATGAGAAGAACCAAAAAGAAAATAAAAATGGAAATTAGTGAAGAACAGTATGGATTTGTGGAAGGAAAGGGCACAAACAATGCAATTTATACATTGCGGACACTAATAGAAAGGTCAATAGAGAAACAGAGGGACATATATTTGTGCTTCATAGATTATACTAAGGCATTTGATAAAGTAAAACATGATGAACTGATTAAAATGTTGGAAGATATCAACACTGATGGAAAAGATTTAAGAATAATAAAGAATATTTACTGGAACCAAGTAGCAGCAATTAAAATGGGAAATAAAGAGGGTAGTTACGAACAGATAAAGCTAGGAGTACGACAAGGGTGTGTCTTGTCACCAGATCTTTTCTCCCTGTATAGTGAAGTAATAATGAGAGAGATCAAAGAGATGCCAGGAATACTAGTTGGAGGTTATAATATAAATAATATACGCTATGCAGATGACACAGTATTGGTGGCGGATAATTCAACAGACCTACAACAATTATTAGACGTTGTAGTAACAGAGAGTGCAAGGAAAGGACTCAACTTGAATATCAAGAAAACAGTAACAATGGTAATATCAAAGAAAATGGTGACACCAAAATGTGACATAGAAATAGAAGGGAAAATCCTTAACCAAGTTGATAATTTTAGATACCTAGGGGCATTTATAACATCAGATGGAAGATGTACAACAGAGATTAGGAGCAGAATAGGGCAGGCAAAAGCCGCATTTCATAAAATGAAGAGTATCTTATGCGATAAGTCACTGTCACTGAATGTAAGAAAGAGAGTGCTGAAATGCTATGTAGAACCAGTTTTGCTGTATGGCAGTGAATCTTGGAATGTAAATGAACAAATTAAGAAGAAATTAGAAGCAACAGAGATGTGGTTCTTGAGACGAATGTTGCGAATTCCTTGGACTGCCAGAGTAACTAACGACGACTGCCTGAAACAGGCTAATGAAACTAGAACATTATATACAACAATAAGACAGAGACAAACAGCTTTCCTCGGTCATGTGATGAGAAGAGAGGCATTGGAGAACATCGTAACAACTGGAAAGATCGAGGGGAAGAGAGGCAGAGGTAGACCAAGAGAAGTGATGCTGGATGGATTGAGACGGTGGCATGGAGGAATATCAGCAGCAGAGTTGATCCAGAGAACCAAAGGCCGAGATCTATGGAGAGCCATGAACGCCTACGCCAGCCGGCACGGCACTTGATGATGATGATGATGTGGTCTTGTAATTCAGCTTCTGATTTTGCTATTAGTGCTTGGTCGTCCGCAAACAGGAGTTCTCTAATGGTTAGATTTGCAGATTGTTCTTCTGTGTTCTCGCCATGCGGCATTCTTGCGGTCTTTGTTTGGCTGTTTTGTTTACATATGTTGTCTATATATATTATGAACAAGAGAGGGGACAGGACACAACCTTGTCGTACTCCGGATCTTATGGTGAAGGGTTCTGAGTGTCCTCCAGCTGCTCTCACTATGCATTCACTGTTGTTGTATAAGCTTCTAAATAGGTTTGTTAGATGTGTACCCACTCCATATTGTTTAAGGATTTCCCACAGCTTGTTTCTATCTACTCTATCAAATGCCTTTTCTTGGTTGACAAAGGCTAGTGTTTCATTGAATTTGATTGATGTTTCTATAAGTTGTTTAAGAGAAAAAAAATGGCATCTGTGCATCCTTTGTTTTTTCTAAATCCAAGTTGTGTTTCGCTTAGCTGGGGTTCTATAATAGTTCGTAATCTTTTCTCAAGAATTTTGCAAAATATTTTCCCAGTATGACTCAATAGTGAAATGCCTCTGTATTGTGTGCAGTCTCTTTTGCTGCCTTTGTTTTTCCAATTTGGGATAATTATGGCGTTTTCCCAGTCTCGTGGTGTTTGTTGTTCTACCCAAACATGGTTGAATAGTCTATGTAGCCATGCTGTTTCTACTTCTCTTGCTGCTTTAATTAGTTTATTTGGTATTTCATCTTGTCCTGGTGATTTGTTCACTGGGGCTAATCTGATGGCTTCTATAATTTCTTCTTTCAGTATGTCAGGTTCTAGTTCTTCTGTGGTATCTGTGTCAGCTTCTTGAATTCCTGTGACATCTGATGGGATGTTGAGAAATTGTTCAAAGTACTTTTTCCATCTTATTAGGATTTGTTTTTGTTCACTTATTGGTTCTCCATTTTTGCTGTTAATTATTTCAGTTGGGTCAAAGGGTTCTTCTCTGGTTCTCATTGCACTTATCTTTTTTTATAGAATTGATTGATTGATTGATTTAGGAATCGACATCACAGCATTCAGGGCATTCCCATAAGTGCTCCGTCCCCATCCCCAGTAGCCAGCGAAGAGTTCCAACACTAATAGTACCAGTAGCAATCTGATTATAAGTCCGTCTCGCCTTTCCTCTGAGCATTGAGCGTCAGCCAGATCCCCTCGTCACTCCTCGCTGTCTCATTCTTGCCAGACCATGGTAATCCATTTGCTCCTCCGAGGTGTGCACGTGCTCCCACAAGGCCGCAACCACATCTGCCTTGTCATGTATCAATACTCCACCAAGTTCTGCAGAGGCAGCCAATCTGTCCGCCTGTTCATTTCCCAGCACACCGGCATGCCCTGGAGAAAAGATCCAGGCGATGCTTGTCACCTGTGACCTCTGAAGCGAAGCAAGCCACTCCGCACGAAGCCTGCCCGTCCTCACCCTCGTCAGCATGCTTTCTGAGTCAGTTGCAATCACGATGTGTGTGTGTGTCGTATTCTCCATCCAGCGGAGAGAGGCAGTGACTGCCTCCACCTCCATTCTTAAGCTGGATGTTGTGGTATCATATACCAGGCTCTCCTGTCCCAAACATCGACCATTAACTTTGGCTATGAACCCCCAGCCACTTCTCTCACCTCTTGACACTGAACCATCTGTGTAGATAATCACATCACCCGAGTGATCATTGTCCTGAATTAGTTGCTGGATTTCCACTTCCGTGGCCCTTGCTGGCCACTCCCGGCTTAATGTGATTATAACTCTGCACAAGTCTGACTGCTCCGCTGGCACTCTGACCCACTCTTCTCCACACTTAATGTTCTCCAAGGGGCATGCCTGTCTGATCGTATCCTGCGCCTGAGCCATCCATGATTTCCCTCTTATCAGTCGCTGACCCTTAACTGCACCCAGCGCCTCATGCAGTGGGTGGTCTGTGTCTGCAGCTACTCTGAGGTATGCCTTCGCCTGCATCACCTTGAGCCTACCAGCAACAGTCGGCAGACCAAGGATGTAACGCATACACACTACTGGTTTTTTTTTTTATAGAAGTTTCTAGTTGCCTCCTTGTAGTTTTTATTTAGGGTTTCTCCATACTCCTCCCAGTCTTTTTGTTTTTCTCTCTTTGCTATTCTATTTACATGTCTTCTCGCTATTCTATATTCTATGTAATCGGATTCCTGTTTGCTCTTCGACCACTTTTTATATTTTTCCTTTTTGTCGTTTACAGCTATATTTACTTCTGCATTCTACCAACTTGTTATTTTCTTTATACGTTTTTTCATGGTTCCACATGTTATCTTTGCAGTATTTAAAATGTTTGATTTGAACATCTCCCATTCTTCTTCCACTGTCTTTCTTTCTATAGGTAATTTTACAAAGATGTCAGTTAGCTCTTTTTCATAATTTTCCCTCACGTCCTCGTCTTTGAGATTTTTTAGGTTTACTGATTCGCATGGCATGTATTTTCCTGGTCTTTGCTTTCTTCTGCTGATAGTTCTTATTGTGGCAACGACTGCTTTGTGGTCTGTGTTTACACCTAAGTTGGGCACTGCCCTTTCATCTAGTATATTTCTCTTTCTGTTATTTCTTGCTAATATAAAATTAATTTGGCTTTTAGTATCTAGATTGTTCCATTTATACCAGGTGTATATTTGCTAGTCTTTGTGTTTATAGAATGTATTTGTTATATAGAGGTCGTGAATATATATATATAAATATATATATATATATATATATATATATATATATATATATATATATATATATATATATATATATATATATATATATATATATATATATATCCATCCATCATGTGCCATGCCGGTAAGCGTGGGCGGTCATGTTCTGCCATCTCACCCGATCACCAGAGTCGTGGATCAGCTCCGTGTTTCTGTCTCGACTATGCCACAAGGCCAAGCCATCGAGGTACTTGCTTCTAGGTCTTCCCCTTGGTCTGTTCCCCTCGATCTTACCAGTTGTCACCAAATTCTCCAATCCATTTCTTCTCATAACATGTCCAAAAAATTTTGACTGTCTACGTCTAATTTCTCTAATCAATTTACGATCTTCATTTGTTTCTTGAAGGACTTGTTCATTGGTCTTTCTGGCTGTCCATGGTATTCTTTGCATTTTCCTCAGAAACCACATCTCTACAGCCATCAGATGTTTTTCAGCCTGACTGCTCATTGTCCACGCTTCACATCCATACAAAAGTACAGGCTCAATGTAGCATCTCAACACTCTCTTTCTCGTTTCAATTGACATCTTTTTATTGGTCAATATGTTTTTCATCTTGCTAAAGGCTACTTTTGCCATGGCGATTCTTGTTCTAATCTCTTCAAGGCATCTCCCATCAGATGTTATTACTGTTCCGAGATAATTGTACCTGCTCACTTTTTGAAGAATATTCCCATTTACTTGTATATTACATTGTGGTATTTCGTCCTTCCTAGTGACGACCATAATCTGTGTCTTTTTACAATTTAATTCTAACCCTAGTTGTTCACTGTGTGTCACAATCGCATCTACTAAATTTTGCAGGTCCTGTTCATTGTCTGCAATCAAGACTGTATCATCTGCATATCTAATGTTATTGATGCATCGTCCCCCAATGTTGATTCCTTCCATATCTTCAATATTTCTGAAAATACTTTCACTGTACAGGGAAAACAGATCTGGAGACATTACACATCCCTGTCTCACACCCCTTTTAATAGGCTGATATTGGCTTACTTCATTATCAACTCTTATGGCAGCTTGTTGTTTCCAATATATGTTTTTTACAAGTCTAAGATCTTTTCCATCAATTTGTAGATCTTCAAGCATCCTTATCATGTTGACATGTCTCACTTTATCAAAAGCCTTTGTGTAGTCAATAAAGCAAAGGTGTAGATCTTTGTTTACTTCTATAGAACGTTCGATTATGTTTCTCAGTATATACACAGCATTTACTGTACCCTTGCCTTCCACAAACCCACATTGTTCTTCTCCTATTTCAGGTTGTATTTTCCTCCTAACTCTTTGCATGATAATTCTTAGCAAAATCTTCGTGATGTGACTCATTATACTAATTGTTCGATGTTGATCACATTCCAAGGCTCCTGATTTCTTTGGGATTGCAATAAATACAGAATTACATAACTCCTGAGGTATATTTCCAGTATCATATATTGTATTAATCATAATTATATATATATATATATTCATGACCAATGTGAAAGAGTTTTGTATGTTATCAGCTCGAAGTACTGACCTCTTGACATCAACATTTAGAAATATTGGTCCCAGATACTGACTTCCCATCACAGACATTTAGAAATACTGGCGAAACACAACTTGGATTTAAGAAAAACAAGATGCACAGATGCTATTTTTGCTCTTAGACAACTTAAAGAAAAATCAATTGAATTCAATGAAACATTCTACTTAGCCTTTGTCGACCAAGAAAAGGCATTTGATAGAGTAGATAGAAACAAGCTGTGGGAAATCCTTAAACAATATGGAGTCAGTACACATCTAACAAACCTATGTAGAAGTTTATACAACAACAGTGAATGCATAGTGAGAGCAACTGGAGGACACTCAAAACCCTTCACCATAAGATCCGGAGTATGACATGGTTGTGTCCTGTCCCCTTTCTTGTTCATATATAGACAACATATGTAAAGAAACCAGCCAAAAAGAGACCACAAGAACACTGCATGAAGAGAATACGGAAGAAGAACCATCTGAAAATCTAACCATTAGAGAACTCCTGTTTGGCTGACAACCAAGCACTAATAGCAAAATAAGAAGCTGAATTACAAGACCACATGAATAGTCTAAATGAAATGTGTAGGGAACATAACATGAAAATTAGCACAAGTAAAACAGAGGTAATGACTGTAACTAAAGAAGAGAAAGCAACGATTCACCTAAACGAACATCCCTTGAAACAAGTAGTGAGTTTCAAGTACCTAGGAAGTATAATATCGTCAAATGGCAAATGAGAAGACGAGATCAAAAATAGATGCAATAAGGCAAATCAACTCATTGGACAAATGGCACCAATACTAAAGAACAAACAAACATATATTAATAACTACTAAGAAAGCACTTCACAACACAATCTTCCTACCAACTCTATGTTACCAATGCTAAACCTGGACAATGACAGAAAAAGAGAAAAGAATAATCACAACAACAGAAATGAGAATAGAGTTAATGTATCAAGAAGAGAAGCAGAGGAAGAGGCCAACCACGTAAATGAAGGAGGTAGGGAATAACAGAGTCCATGGGAATATCGATACATGAAGCCCATAAGCTGGCACTCTCCCGCTGTTTATACTTCACCTCGACACCGCAAGGTACAAGAGGGACATGATGAGATGAGATGAGACCTCCATATACTGGCCTCCCATCATCAACATATAGTAATATTTGTCCCAAATACTGACACCCAGTTACTAACATAAAGAAATATTGGTCCTAATTCCTGACCTCCATTAACTATCATATAGAAATATTGGTCCAAATACTGACCTCCTGTCACAAACATTTAAAAATATTGGTCCCAAATCTGACTCCCCAGTCACCAACATTTAGAAATATTTGTCCAAATACTGACCTCCTCTCACCAACATTTTGGTCCCAAATACTTACCTCCAGTCTCCAACATTTGGAAATATTGGTCCCAAATACTGACCTCCTATTACTAACATTCAGTAATTTTGGTCCCAGATACCAACCTCCTGTCACCAACATTTAGAAATATTGGTCCCAAATACTGACCTCCTGTCACTAACATTTAGTAATATTGGTCCCAAATACAGATCTGTCATCAAAATTTAGTAATATTGGTCCCAAATACTGATCTCTCACCAACATTTAGTAATATTGGTCCCAAATACTATCCTCCTGTCACCAACATTTGGAGATATTTGTCTCGAATACTGGATTGAACGCTAAAAAATATCAGCTGCAGATAATGGCTCCCGGACGCCACCACTTGGAAATGTTGGTCCCAAACACTGGCTAACACTAATACTTTTCTATATTGGCCTCCCATCAGCAACACTTGGACGTTTTATCCCCCATACTGACCAACCATTTTTATAAATGATTAAATGAACAGATTTATTTCATTGACTAGTGACTGAATGAAAAGTCTTGTTTAATGTATTAATTATTGAATGAAAAGACTTGTTGAATGAATTAATATTTGTATCAAAGATAATTGTTGAATATATTATTAATGTGATGAATATACTTGCAAAATGTATTCTTTAACAAACAGTGTTTGATTCACGAGCCCAAGATACGAACCTGACACCGGACAGGCAAGGTTATCTAGGAGAACTGAAGGATAGAACTACTGCAGAGCTCATGGAGCTCTTCGACAGACAGGAGAAGATATTATCAAAAAGGTACAGATACATTGCATTATTCTTCATCAGTTTTTTTATCTCTTTAAGAAGGAAGATTTTTTTCAATGTCTGATACATTAGAAACATGTTTCAGCCAGGTTTTTATTTCTGCTAAAAGATCTTAAGTATTGAAGATACTCTCTTTTGTTCTTTCTCTCTATCTCATGCATGCACATAAGCATGGCATCCTTGAAAAAACTAAATTGCCTTGAGAAAACCTTCAAAACTCCTCTGGGGGAAAAAAATGATAAAACTTTGTTACAACTCCTGTTTATTACATCACTTGATTTTTTAGCCACTCCTTCAAGCTGGAGCCAGCACAATGAGGATGATCAGTCAGTCAGTTATCAGTTGGGGTATCTTCATTGCACTCTGGACATGTCCATAGGTGCTCAGATCCTCCCCCCAGCATAAGCATCAGCGTCCAATGGCTAATAGTGCCAGTTCTGTGTTGGTTGACGAGGCGCTTTGTTTTCCCGATGTACCTCTCGCGTCTGGCTGTGCCGATTCTTACTCCCAGGTCTTTCATCCTGGACAGCGATGTGGACTCACTGACGTCAAAGTCCTCTGTTCTCGCCATATCTTTGAGGACGTTAATAACATCGGCACGATCCATGGGCTGGCCATCTAAGATGAAGGTGACTTTACGGACAACAGACTTCCTCAGTGACTCAGTCCACTGTCTACGTACAGATCCAGCTTCGACCTTCTGAATCATGCTCATTGAATCACTTAGTACACACACGTTGGTATAATGCTGTGATTCCAGCCATATGAAAGCCTGTGTAACTGCCATCACCTCCATCGTCATGCTGCTCGTGGTCATAGAGTAGGCACCACTGGATTCTTGAACGGTTCGGCCCGCTGAACAGGCTGTAAATGCCCACGCACTTCTCTGCTGCTTTACAACAGATCCATCTGTATAGATGAGCACTTCGGGGCTATCTGAGTGTTCATAGATGAGCGCGTTAACCTCTGCATTGACAGCGGCAGGGTTCTGCTCTCTGCACCGTCTGTCGAGTGTGATAATGCAGGAGAAAGTGCACTTAAAAGCTGGAGGCTCCGGCACCCATTCCTTGCCGGGGTTGATACTGGTAAGACTGCAGACCTGTCTGACGACATCTTCCGCCTGACCCATCCATGATTTGCCCCTCTTTAGCCTGTCACCCTTTTCTCTGAATATAGCGTCATGCAGAGGGTGCTGCTCATCTGCACTTATTTTTAAGTATGCACAAGCTCTCCAGATCTTGATCCTGTGTTCCATTGTCGGGAAGTCAATGAGGATGATAACATCTGATATGGAAGCATATTGAGAATACAGTTGTTGAAACAACTAGAGATCCTTGGAAATGTGTAGATGTGGTTGGATGGTTGGATGACTTGAGATCTAACTCTTAAATATGCTGCAGTGGCATTCAGATTGTCTGAGTCCTGAATAGGCCCTGCATCTGTTGGAGTGTAGAGACTAGACTTTTCTCCTGACCCAGGACCATCTGTCAGGGTGTGGAGACTAGACTTGTCTCCTGACCCAGGACCATCTGTCAGGGTGTGGAGACTAGACTTTTCTCCTGACCCAGTACCATCTGTCGGAGTGTGGAGACTAGACTTTTCTCATGACACAGTACCATCTGTCGGAGTGTGGAGACTAGACTTCTCTCCTGACCCAGTACCGTCTCCACAGGGATTGTGTTATAGAGCCCTCCTTCCCCTCTCAATGCAGGAATCAGTGTGGTGTGCCATTCCAGTACTTGAGCTTCACATCTGTTGAGAGGCATGATGATCCTTGGAAAGTTGATCAACCACACCACAGAGATGTGCTTCAAGCTCTGGGCCAGTGTAAGACCTGGTCATGGTCATGGCACCACTGTGGCCCTCATCATCAAGTGCCTGGCCAACTGGCATGGGCGATCACACTTCTCCACATTTTGCAATCTCCAACAGCATGTATCATTTCTTGTGTGGACATCCTTCCATGCTGTGACACAAGGCTGTCAAGAATCTTTTTATACAGATCTTTCCATTTGTCACATGTTTCAGTTTTTCTTTTCTCATAATGTGACCTGTGTTTAGATATAAGAGCCATAGCCTGAACATTTTTTGTGTGGAATACTTTAAGGAGTCTTTTGTGTTCACTTATATTTTCCAGAACTTGCTCGCTTGTCAGTTTTTCAGTCCAGCTGGATCTTGTCACTTTTCAATAACAGCACACTGAATTGGGGGCTGCTGTAGCATAGTGGCTGGACTCTCTTGCCTACCACCCAGGGGGGTCATTGGTTGTCAACGTCTCACTTTGCACACAGGCACTCCGCTCCTTCATACACGCACTCAAAGAAACATCAATTGCACGTATGGCATTTCTGTTATTTAATTCAGGCAAACCCGATATAATCACAAGATATATACAGGCGGTAATTTCACATGAAAATACAAATGTCGCCCCTTCATACTCTGATAGCATACAATCAGTCTCGCAATTCTATACTCGCTATTCTCAAACTAGCATTCTCGCAACACTAAGCATTTGCTCTCAAGCATCACAAGTGTCCTCCTCTGAAACCCTCGTATGTCCTGTCTCACGTTTTCAAGCTCAACGGCTGGACTTGTCGTGCCCGACCCCGTGCCATTGTGTGAACCCTGTGCTGTCTCACCAGTCTCATTGTACTGCAGTCTGTCCGTGCTAGAAGAGGTCAGTCGGTGTACTGACATCTAGTCCATTCAGGGCAGTGTCCCGCGAACTGTCGTCCCCTTCTATCACTCATTCTGGTTCTACCGTTACCCTGTCTAAGTCACGATAGTGTCCCTTCCTAAGTCCTGTTTCCATTTCATCTACTGTCCTGTAGATGTCCTGTCTTATGACTATCCTGTGTCCTGACTTAGGTCCTGTCTCTAGCCTATCGCTGTACTGTAGATGTCCTATCTATCTCCTATATGTCGTTATCTCAGTTGTCTTAACTCTATTCTGTCCCTTGTCCTCTATTCACACCCTCAACACTCTGACATTGGTTCAAATTCACATCAAGGTGGATGTGTTTTTTTTTAAATATTGGCCTGGGCTTCCAGGTCAACTCAGCCTAAAAATGGAATTATCTTAGGAAGTAGTGGTGGCCGGCATGAAATTGACTACTTCACCACTGGAGTGCCGATTGATCTATACAAATATGAGTCTAGCCCCATATGCAGAATATGCTCTAAGACATATAAAGGGCACTTTACCTTGTTTTTTACTTACATTGAGTTAAATTTATTCATGACCATGTTTTTTATTTACTTATTTTGTTTCTTATATGAGGAGGATTCAATTGAAAACCTTAAAAGTGTAATAGAAATTACAATAACCATGCTATTGTCTTATAACCTGTCAATATTGTTGTTAAGGATGTCATGAGTGGTAAGCAATGACATCACAGTGCAGATGAACACGGTGTTGTCATAAGGACAGTTTAAAGATGGCCGCCCGACATTTGACATGCACCAAAGAGGAGGAGAGTTCTGTTAACAGTTTTTTTATGAGTGAAGGGGTGAAACTTGTAGAAATTCATCAGCGAATGAATGTCCAGTTTGGCGATGCATGCCTGTCAGTTCAGCAGGTGCATGGGTGGAGTAGGAAGTTTCAACACAGCGTGACTTCTGTGACCAGGTCAGGCACACCGAGCAGTGACCCCAGAGTGGTTACATACGCGACCAAGAGAATTTTTTCTACAGGAATCCAAGCACTTTATCTGTGCTGGAGGACTTGCATTGAATGCAGTGGTGACTACATTGAAAAATTATACATTTGGTCTGTACTTTTTCATAATGTGTTCACCCCAAAAAAAAAAAAAATTAAGGTTTTCATTTGAAGATTCCTTATTTAGGAAATTTTTGGAGAGCTTGGAAGTTTCAGCCCCAAATACTGACCAAACATTTGTATAAATGATTGAATGAAAAGTCTTGTTCAGTGCATTAATTATTGACTGGAAAGACTTGTTGAATTAATTAATGATTGTATGAAAGATAATTGTTGAATATATCAATGGGGTGAATATGCTTTAAAAAAATGTATATTTTAACAAATGGTGTTTTATACATAAGTTCAAGATATGAACCTGACACCAGACAGGCAAGGTTATCTAGGAGAACTGAAGGATTGAACTACTGCAGAGCTCATGGAGCCTTCGACAGACAGGCGAAGATATTATCTGTTATTGATTGATCTATACAAATATGAGTCTAGCACAATATGAATTAAGGCATATACTTTGTTTTCTACTTTCTACATTGTGTTAAAGACCGTGTTTTTTTATTTATTTATTTATTTATTTTTTTTATATTTAGGAAATTTGTGGAGAGCTTGCCAGATAAAGGTGAAAAAACAAGGTCATTTGCAGCCTACCTAAAGTGTCTAATAGACGAGAGATCACGTGGTGTACCCTCATCTACAGTGTCTACACATTGTGACATGGGTCATATTTTTGTTTCACACCAGAAGACTATTTCTGTGACAGGTAACCACCACCATTCTAGTGATGAAGATCAGTCAGTTACTGCTGCAGAGAATGAAATAAATGAGCAGAGTCACACTACAGAAAACAATATCAAAGGCAGCTCAGACACTGAGAAAGGTGTTTCTGATGGCAGCGGTAATCTGGTTTCAAGTCTAGAGGTAAGATTATAGTATATTATTTTGACATTTACTTATGTAACATATTTTTTTTTTTAAATGTTGCATGTCCTGTGCATGTCGTGGTTAACCCCAACCCCAGGTTGATTTTATTGGCAATTGTACGTTCAGTAGTTTGCCGTTGCTTTCTGAACAAGACATCAAAGTTGATGTCCAACTGACCGATGTAGACATTGAAATTCTTACTCCCACATTAGCGCACAGGAAGTCAAAGCGCAAACACATGAAGCTTATATAACATGAATGCTAATGACAAAAACAACAGGTTGCACAAACTGTCAAGAATGTCCTACTAAATTCTTAACTAATTCTTTACCAAACAATAAATTTTACATTGATCAGGTACTATAATCTGGCAACTAGTTTTCTTGTCACATTCTATACACTGTCTGTCTTTGGATGGTACAGTCCACATCCTCTGTCAAGTCCATCTCTTGATGTTATTCCTCCACTTAATCTATTACCTTCCTCTTACATGCTGTCCTCTCACCCTTTCCTGTAGTAGAGTTTTCAACAGGGTCTTTTGTCTTTTGTTTTGTTGTTGTTTTATTTTTTATTTTTATTTTTTTTTAGACTGACCATAGCAATACAAAGGTTAGGCAGTTATTAAGAACCCATGGCAAAACACCAGAAAACAAATGAAAGTAACATATTTGAGAACATTTGTCCGGTGGCAACAAACGGATGTGAGTCATAAACTATTCTGCAATTGCTAAAGATGGACACGTGTGTTTTTTTTTTTTTTAGCTTAAATGTCACAGAAATGTTGTGAGAACATCATGGACCAAGAAACAAGAAAAATACTGACATTCTACAAGATATGAACATTTTAGAAACCTGGCTCATAAACAGAATCATGTCTCAGAAACTGAAATACTTTGATCATACAAAACATCACAGTGGCTTGGAGAGAACAGTGATGGGTGGTATGGTTCCTGGAAGTAGTGGCAGAAGTTAACCAGCACAAAGATGGACATAGGGACATTGCAGACACATCAGGCATGAAGGTGCATGAGGCAGGAGACATGGCAGATGATCAAGAAACTTTTTGGTGGGTTGCAATGAGAGTGACATTCTGCAGAGGGCCTGCTACATGATAATGATTATATCTTTTTATGTGCCGAAAGTGTTTTCATTGTCGAACCGTGACCTTATTTAGTAATTAATTATTTCTTAATTTTGATTTTGTTTAAGAAGTTTTTGTAATTTTGTCTTGAAACTGATGTTTTATGTAATCAGCTGTTTAATTTGTTCCACAGAAATTGTCTCTAGGTGGCAGCAGCCAGAGTAAACAGGCAGAGACAGAACATTACATCAACAGTTATGAAAGAGTTATCAAGCAAGCAGAAGCCAAATCCACACATAGAAAGCAGAAGTTTTTACCAAACAGGTATTACTTTCCTGTTGTATAACACCTGTTACTAATTTTTTTGATAAGTCAACAGTTTCTTCCTCTTTAAGTCCTTTAGTTGGACTCTTGCAATAACATGATGTCAAGAGAGGAGGATTTTGATGTCAGTGAATCCACATCGTTGTCCAGAATGAGAGGCTCAGGTGTAAGAATTGGCACGGCCAGACACGAGAGACACTTCAGGAGAACGAAGGGTCTCATCAACCAACATAGAACTGGCACTATTAGCCGCCAAACGCTGATGCATATGTTGAGGGGAGGATCTGAGCACCTATGGACTACTCCAACAGATAACAGAATAACGTGTATTAATTTGTATGTCCAGTACACTAGATGTATGATTTCTTACATTCTCATCAGTGCATGAGCTTACAGGCTGTTTGCATAGTTTTACTTCTTTAACTCTTTCAGTGCCGGAAGAATCACAACAGATTTCCAAGGCTGAAAATAAGCTCTGTGGAAAAATTTGAGTACATGACTTTTTAAAATATTTTCCGCGTTTCCATCCTGTTTCAGGATATTGCAGTCAACATCAGCATCTTTCAGCTGTATGTTGATTCCTAGGCTAGATTACGCTCATCAACACGCCAACACGACCTTCTGAGTGACCGGCTCCATACTCTCATAAGTCACTGGCGCAACTCAAACCGCTTCCAATTCTCGTGCGCTCACGTCAACCACGAGAGCATTCAGGGTTATGGAGAAAGCTGCTAACCCCTCGACCAGGGACATGACTTTTAAAATAAGTAAAATATACATAGAACAATTATTATAATGAGTCACATCACAAAGATTTTGCTACGAATTATCATGCAAAGCGTGAGGAAGAAAATACAACCTGAAATAGGGGAAGAACAAGGTGGGTTTGTAGAAGGAAAGGGTACAGTAAATGCTGTGTATATGCTGTGATCAGTTATTGAACATTCTATAGAAGTAAACAAAGATATACATCTTTGCTTTATTGACTACACAAAGGCTTTCAATAGAGTAAGACATGTCAAAATGGTAGATATGCTTGCAGATATACAAATTTATTGGAAAGACACAAATACTTATAAAAAACATATATTGGAAACAACAAGCTGCCATAAGGATTGATAATGAAGTGGGACAATATCAGCCTATTAAGAGAGGTGTTAGGCAGGGATGTGTAATGTCTCCAGATCTTTTTTCCCTATCCTTTACAGGACATTGCTGTCAACATCAGCATCTTTCAGCTGATTGTTTATTTCTCGGCAAGATTGCGCTCAGTAGTTTGCCATTGCTTTCTGAGCGACCGGCTCACATACCCCGTAAGTTACCGACGTGGTTAGAACCGCTACAGATTCTCGCCGTCATCACGACAATATCAGCCTATTAAGATAGGTGTTAAGCAGGGATGTGTAATGTCTCCAGATCTTTTTTTCCTATCCTTTACAGGACATTGCTGTCAACATCAGCATCTTTCAGCTGATTGTTGATTTCTTGGCAAGATTGCGGTCAGTAGTTTGCCATTGCTTTCTGAGCGACCGGCTCACATACCCCGTAAGTTACCGACGTGGTTAGAACCGCTACAGATTCTCACCGTCATCACATTACTCACGAGAGTATACAGGATTACGGAAAGTCTTTTTCCCTGTATAGTGAAAATGTTTTCAGAAATGTAGAAGATATAAATGGAATGAGCATTGAAGGACAAAACATCAATAACATTAGATATGCAGATGATACAGTATTGATTGCAGACAATGAGCAGGATCTGCAACAATTAGTAGATGCAGTTGTTGCACACAGTGAACAACTGGGGTTAGAATTAAATTGTAAAAAGACACAGTCTATGGTCGTCACTAGGAAGAACAAAATACCACAATGTATTATACAAGTAAATGGGAATATTCTTCAACAAGTGAAGTGGTACAATTATCTCGGAACAGTCATAACATCTGATGGGAGACCAAGTACTACAGGAGACAAATGAATATCTTAAATTGATTAGAGAAATTAGACGTAGACAGTCAAAATTTTTTGGACATGTTATGAGAAGAAATGGATTGGAGAACTTGGTGACAACTGGCAAGATCGAAGGGAACAGACCAAGGGGAAGACCGAGACGTAAATACCTGGACGGCTTGGCCACATGGCATGGTCGAGACAGGAACACTGAGCTGGTCCACGACTCTGGTGATCGAGTGAAATGGCGAGTCATGACCGCCCACATGATTGATTGATTGATCAAATGTACGTTGAAGTGGCCACCGCAGAAACTTCATTCAGTTTGTGTGCTCTAGAGGGAAAAAATAATTCCCATAGCAGGAACCTGCTTTAGGTATGTGCAGTGTTAGAACCATCACATTCTTGTAGTCCTGAGTGCCAGGAGGAATAGGTGGTTAATCTTTTCCTCCCGTAGTGAATGACGTAAATCTAGTTTTCACATAGTTTATGTTACAAAAAACACACAACTTGTGGATTAATTCTCTCTGGTTATGTGCTTTTTTTAAAATACTGAGTACGTTTGTATTAACCAGTTTTAGCATGTGGTGTTTGTGCTGCGTTTATTCTAGGCAGGTCCTTGCTATATTATGTCAGCGAAAGTCTGGCTCCAGATACATACCACTTCAGCATTTCTTGGATTCACACTGACCAGGCCTAATTTCTCTACTACTTGTGATTCTTGGATCTTTCTATAGTAGGCTGATGTCTCTTTGCACACAATTTGTGTCTTTAAAGTTTCTTCTGCTGCTGCTGCTCCTTCCTCCTTTCCTTCTACCTTCTCGTCCTCCTCCTCTTCTTTTTCTGCCATTCATCTCCCAATGGAGGATAGACTCAATCCTAACTCATACCAAGTCCTTTGCAGACTTATCTTCAAAGTTTATTTTGTATGAATCCAGTAACTCTTCCTACACATACATAATGAAACAGTCACAAAGCTTTCATAATCAGCTCAGTCATCTGCCCTGCCTTGTGTCACAGATATTCGAGATTTCATTAGGAAAGAAAGGTAGGGAGCCGGCCTCCCACATTGCAAATCTTTGTAAAGGATTATCTTTATGTGGAATAGCAAGTGCACAGAATTGTTTTTAAAATGAACAATAAGAAACTTTCTCTTGTGTTTCTTTATCAGGACCCTTCTTAGTGAAGACATCCCACCCTCACCATACCCTCATGACACAACACCCAAGAAACCTGAAAGAGAAGAAGAATCTGCTGCACACCCCCCGTGTTACAAATTTCAGAAGTCACAGCTCATACCTATTGAGGAGTCAGTGAAGCTTATTGAGCAGCAGAGGGCTCTAAATGAAGTAAGATGGCAGCATCTCACTTGGCTGTCTTTGTTTTTCATGTCATGTTTAGATGTATCTGACAATATATTTTTCTTGACTAAAATTTCCTCTTCCTGTTTTTCTTCTTCTTCTCCTCCTTCTCCTTCAAGTTCTTCTTCTTTATCATCATCTTCTTTTTATTACTCTTCTTACACCTTCAGATATCAACCTGAATATATTTCAAGAAAGCAGCAGTAAAATAATCTTGCCTCTGCTGGGGATTTTTATTTTATTTTTGGGCATTCCTTGCTTTGAACTCAAGCATAGTCCATACTTCTAGTGCACTGTACTGATTTTTGATGTGGAATAGCTTTTCCCTCGCCATCAGCTGAACCCACTCTGACTTCTGAGGTACTTGTAATTTACATCCCAAAGTGAAGGACGAAAAGTCAAGATTTTAGTCCAACTGATTATTGTAGGGGTTGAACCCGCTTCATTGGCATCATTACACCGGAAGTTTAAGAGCTAGCACTCTGATCTATTTCGCCATGCTGACCGTCTGCTGGGGATTGAATCCACACCACTGTAATGGCAGGCAAGTACACAAACCTCAGTGCCACCATGGCTCCAGTGCTGAGTAAGTACAATACACAGGAAGTTTGGATGTTTCCCTTGGGAGCTTCATTAGTGTATCTAAGGGTTGGAGGGAACAATGGTTGGCCTGGACAGTTAGTAAATAACAACACAAATTTCCCTAGAAGCCACAGAAATTTGGGAAGAATGGACACCCACAATGAATAATCTAAATGTTTTTTTTTTAAAGTTATGACACACAAAGACAACTTACCATGAATATCAGAAATATTATTTTTGCCACATTATGAAGAGAATAGCTAGACAGTTGTTTTTATTTTATTTTTTTCTCATGCATTTAGAGAAGATTATTCTTTAGCATTTCTTTTGCCTGCACTATTATCTGTTATAAAACTAAAACTGCCACTGCCTGTTATTTCTGATATCAATCATGAATTATTCTACTACTCTGCTTGTACAGGAACTAACCACCCAGAGAGCTGCCAGGAAATTGGCGGATCAGCTGCTACCAAAAATGGGCATCTATAGACCAGAAAGAACTGACATGCAGTATCCTTGTTCATGATTAGAATTTGAACTTCCAGTTTTGTTTAGGTTCATTATCTGAAATATTGGCAGTGGGTTAATAACAGATCATATCTAAGATGGCATGGTCACTTTTGACTTGTTGGGGAAGATAAGAGTGGTAACATTGTGACCTACAGGGTCATTTGATAAAAGATGGCTAAGCTTTGTTGGTCACTAGGACATCAGGTCCATCATGTTGAGTTGAGTCAAGAACCAACATCACCACACATGGGACATTCCCAGACATGAGTCTCAATTAATAATGGTACCTGTTGTAGTCTGATTATGTGTCCGTCTGACTTTTCCTTTGAGTACTGATTGTCATCCAGATTTTCAGGTCACTCCCTGTTCTCCAATTCTCTCAAGGCTATAATGATTTATCTGTACATCCACACTATAAAATTGTTCCCACAGGGCCCTAACCATATCGGCCCTAATATGCACCAATAGACCACTCAATGGTGCAGACCGAGCCAGTCTGTCCGCCTGCTCATTTCCCACCATACCAGCATGTCCTGGGGAAAAGATCCAATAGATGCTCCATATCTTTGATTTTTGAATTGAAACATGCCGCTTTACCCGAAGCATGCCTGTCTTCACCCTTTTCAGCATGCCCTGTGAATATGTTACTATGACGACGTGTGTGCTGCTTGTCCTCCAGCCAGCGGACCACAGCGGTAGAGTACAACACCTGGATGTGAATTGCCATAAATTAATTGTTGCACCTTCTGTTCAGCGCAGCCTACTGACCAATCACTGTACTCCCCATCCAGTGTGATAATGACCCTGCACAGGTCTGACGTGTCCTCGGGCATCTGGACTCACTCCTCTCCTTATGTTCTCAAGCATGCACACTTCTCTGATTGTATCCTCTGTCTGGGCCTGATTGTATCCTCTGTCTGAGCCTGATTGTATCCTCTGTCTGAGCCTGATTGTATCCTCTGTCTGAGCCTGATTGTATCCTCTGTCTGAGCCTGATTGTATCCTCTGTCTGAGCCTGATTGTATCCTCTGTCTGAGCCTGATTGTATCCTCTGTCTGAGCCTGATTGTATCCTCTGTCTGAGCCTGATTGTATCCTCTGTCTGAGCCTGATTGTATCCTCTGTCTGATCCTGATTGTATCCTCTGTCTAAGCCATCTATGACTTTCCTCTTAGCAGCCTGTGGCCCTTAACTGTGCCCAGGGCTTTATACAGGTGGTGTTCTTGTCTGCAGCCACTCATAGATTTGATTTAGTCTGGAGCACCATCTAGCCGTAGCATCTTGAGCCTGTCCATGATCATTGGTAAAGCTGTGATGTATGGCATATGCACTACTGGCATGTCCCGTGGGCATCCTAGGATCACCCGCGTAGCTTCATTCTGTATGTGCTCTCGTTTCACCAGCTGACTCTTTGACACAGTGAACAGTCCCAATCCATACTCAGTTACTGACTAATAGAATCAGTTGTTGATAGAATATGAACAACATTCTTTGCTCCATGTCCTTTGCTGCCATAATCTTTTGCACACCAAATCCATTCTTAGATCTCATAACTCCTTCCACATGATTCCCTGAATGACAGGCTTCTGTCAAAAGTGATTCCTAGGTAGCTCAGTCTACTCCCCCTGTTAACATTTCTGCCATTTAACTTGAGACCTGGGATGTCGGCCTTAACAATCAAACCTATTTTCCAGAAAGCACATATCACAGACATTTTATCTGTGTTATTGACCTACCGACCCAAATACACCAGGTGAACACTTTGTTTACTGTCTCCTGCAACTCTTGTGCTATTTGTGCCTGTGGCTCCCCTGCCTATACACAAGATCATCATCTGCAAATGTCAGTATCCATCCAATCCCTAATGTCTCAGTGCTTGCATTCTTGCTTGTGTAAATATTGAATAGTATTGGCGAGTTTGCAGATCCCTGTGGTAATCCGGGGGTAATAATGCATGGTTCTAAGGTCTAGGCAGACCAGATGCCTTTCCATGGCCAGTAACTCCCCAGTCCTCTTGGGAGTATGCTTTCCAAGTATTCCTGCAGCTTAACAGCAACTATCTTCTCCAACACTTTACCAAGTGTATTCTGCAAGGTGATAATCCTATATCCATTATGTCTTTGCCTGGCTTTGGGAGTGGAATTAAATAGCTTTGCACCCACTCTTGAGGCATTGATGCTGTCTTGTTGCATATATTGTTCCCACTAATGAATGCTGGTCTTGTCTAAACATTTGTCTATGTATTTTCCAGAATTTACCCAATGTCTTATCACCTCCCAACTCATTTATGAAATTTTCTCACTGAGCTTTTTTGGCCTTTATGCGCTAGGGAGCTTGAACTCCTCTGTTTTCAACTATTTTTACCCCCTCTTCACATTCTCCAGTTCCTCTTGTGTGTGTTGGGGTGTCTGCTGTAATTTCTGTAATTGACTTCCACACTAGTTCTACGTCTGAGGTCCACCAAGGGGGATGCACAAAAGTGGGTCTGCTGGTTCCATTATGTGCCTTCTGTTGGCGGCTCCTATGAGAGTATTGGTCCGCTCATATCTGAAAGCCTTTTGTGCTACAGTGACCCTGCTGTTGGTAGATTTGGAAATCAATACCGAGCAGGGCAGGTGGTCCCACTCATGATTCCCCCTAAACGGTCCATTGTGTATCAGATACCGTGGATTGGGTAAAATGTACTAGGTCAATAGCTGTGTCTGCAGCCCAGGTCTCAATGCCATTCTAGTTGGCCTCCCATCATCCCTGACTCACCACTGAATCTTTCCCCCATGTAAGCACTAGGAAATAACAGAATCACAAACAGTTGACACTCTGTCAAGGGTGTGAGGGTTCCCTTTTGATTGGAGTTGAATTCTTCTCTCTATTTGAGTGTCCTTGCTGGTTATTATTTCAACAACAAATACATGTTACACATGGTTGTAAAGAGACAAATATAAAAATAATCACAGGACAAAACAGCAAAATATTTAGCGGAAGTTAGCCACTAATATTGACTTTCTGTGATGAATGTTGGGCCCCAAAAACAGTTCATTCTTTCTTTTAACATAGTTTGTCCATCCATCTTGTGCCATGCCAATAAGCATGGGCGGTCATGTTTTGCCATCTCACTCGATCACCAGAGTCGTGGATCAGCTCCGTGTTCCTGTCTCGACCATGCCACATGGCCAAGCCATCCAGGCATTTACTTCTTGGTCCTCCCCTTGGTCTCATTCCTTCGATCTTGCCAGTTGTCACCAAGTTCTCCAATTCATTTCTTCTCATAACATGCCCAAAAATTTTTGATTGTTTACATCTAATGTCTCTAATCAGTTTACGATCTTCATTTGTTTCTTGTAGGACTTGTTCATTGGTTTTTCTGTCTGTCCATGGTATTCTTTTCATTTTCCTCAGAAACCACATTTCCACAGCCATCAGATGTTTTTCAGCTTGACTGCTCATTGTTCACGCTTCAAAT
Organism: Cepaea hortensis; assembly: GCA_963921405.1. NCBI lineage: Eukaryota > Metazoa > Mollusca > Gastropoda > Stylommatophora > Helicidae > Cepaea > Cepaea hortensis. The sequence goes on along the minus strand of OY992878.1, from coordinate 59,055,077 downwards.
CGATATAAAAGTACAGGTTCTATGTGGCACTTCAACACTCTTTTTCTGAAGAAGGGCAGAATGTCAGACGGGCCTGCGTGCCCAATTCTTAACCCTTGGAAAATAAAGATTTACTTACTACTTACTTACTTACTCTTTTTCTCGTTTCAATTAATATCTTTTTATTGGTCAGTATGTTTTTCATCTTACAAAAGGCTACCTTCGCAATGGCAATTCCTGTTCTAATCTCTTCAAGGCATCTCCCATCAGATGTAATGACTGTTCCAAGATAGCTGTACCTATTCACTTGTTTAAGAATATGCCCATTTACTTGTATATTACATTGTGGTATTTGTTCCTTCCTAGTGACGACCATAATCTGTCTTTACAATTCAATTCTAACCCTAATTGTTCACTGTGTGCAACAACGCATCTACTACACTTTGCAGGTCCTGTTCGTTGTCTGCAATCAAGACTGTATCATGTGTATATCTAATGCTATTGATGTATCATCCCCCAATGTTGATTCATTCCATATCTTCTATATTTATGAAAATATTTTCACTGTACAGGGAAAAAAGATCACGAGACATTACACATTCCTGTCTCACACCTCTCTTAATAGGCTGATATTGACCTACTTCATTATCAATTCTTATGACAGCTAAGGTCTAAGGTCTTTTCCATCAATTTGTAGATCTTCAAGCATCCTTATTATGTCGACATGTCTCACTTTATCAAAAGCCTTTGTGTAGTCAATAAAGCAAAGGTGTAGATCTTTGTTTACTTCTATAAAACGTTCAATTACTGTTCTCAGTATATACACAGCATTTACGTGATTCATTTTTCATTTTTTTACCTTTCCATTTCCTGCACCCCTCTCTTGTTTATATTTCCAATTAAGTTTTCAATCTCCTGTATTGGACAACATTCAGTGAAATACTTCTTTGTGTTGTTCTTGTTAAAATATTTTTTATTTTGTTTTTGTTGTTCTGTTGATAAAGACTTCAGTTGAAATGTTTGCTTGTATTTGTGTGTATGTTTCCACCCGTCAAGCTTCTCAGTAATTTGTGTGTTTTTATTCAGACTCCCATTTCTTGGCACCCATTTTAGGTTGGGCCGATCTGGTAATCCAGGTCTTCTTCTTCTTCTTCTTCAGCATTCCAAGCCATTGAGGTTCTTTGCTGCAGATACAAGCCATCCCCATTTGTCTCTCTGGTTGACCTTCTCTTGCCAGTCGCTGATTCCAAGTGCTTGTAGGTCTGTATGTATATTATCTCTCCACCGTCTTCTTGGTCTACCTCGGAGTCTACGGTCATTTATTTCCTGAGTGTAATTTAGCGAGTTTTGTTTCTTTATTATCTTCCATTCTTTCTATATGCCCCAGCCATTGCAATCTATTAGCCTTCATGATACAAGTGATTAGCGGGGACTTAAACAGATCATAAATGTCTTTGTTGCGTCTTCTTTTCCAGTCTCCACTTTGTGTATCCCTAATGGGCCCAAAGATGCGTCTTAAGACTTTGTTCTCAAAGGTTTGTAACAAGGCTTCATCTCCTTTAGTTGTACTCCAGGTTTCAGAGCCATATAGCACAACTGGTCTAATCAGTGTTTTGTATATTGTGATCTTGGTGTTATGAGTTAGTGCATTTGATTTTAGCAGATGTTGTAGTGCATAGTATATCTTATTTCCAGAGTTGATTCTAGCTTGTATTTCTTCCCTTATTATGTTAGAGCAGTTGAAGATTGTACTCAGGTATTTGTATGTTTCCGTTCTTTTAATGGTAATATTATCTATTTGTATGTGGCCAGAGTTTTTAGCCGTTCCTTCTCTTGAAATTACCATATATTCTGTCTTATCTTGGTTGATAACCTGCCCCATTTGTTGAGCTTTTTCCTTTAAGTGAGTCAATATTTCCAATGTCTTTTGTTCATTTTCCCCCATAATATCTATATCATCTGCATAACCAAGCAGTTCAGGTCAGTTTTAACAATCAGCCTTGATGCAATATCAAACCTATGAACAGCAGGCCAGCGTGCTAGCCTCTGTGCCACCCCGGCTCCCAAGAGAAGTCAGTGTGCCATGCTAATTAACTGTTTGTTTAGTGTTGAAACTTCAGCAGGAGGGCATCCCAATAGTTCTAGTTAATTTGTGACTGTTCATTGTTTCATGGGCACATTGATGTAATGGTTAGAACATTATGCTGACAATATCATGAACACTGTAGGGCAAGAGTTCAGTGCCAGCTCTCATCATTCACTGTGGGTGAGAAAGACTAGCCACCAATTCCTCCGTGCACTCAGGCCTACACAAATGTGATGATCCCAACATTTCACATACGCAAGTAGGTTCCTGCTACATAAACATGATGATCCCAACACTTCACATACACACAGTAGGTTCCTGCTACATAAATGTGATGATCCCAACACTTCACATATCCACAGTAGGTTCCTGCTACACAAATGTGATGATTCCAACACTTCACATATCCACAGTAGGTTTCTGCTACATAAATGTGATGATCTCAAAACTTCACATATCCACAGTAGGTTCCTGCTACACAAATGTTATGATCCCAACACTTCACATATCCACATTAGGTTCCTGCTACATAAATGTGATGATCCCAACACTTCACATATCCACAGTAGGTTCCTGCTACACAAATGTGATGATTCCAACACTTCACATATCCACAGTAGGTTTCTGCTACATAAATGTGATGATCTCAAAACTTCACATATCCACAGTAGGTTCCTGCTACATAAATGTGATGATCCAAACACTTCACATACACAGTTGGCTCCTGCTACATAAATGTGATGATCTCATCACTTCATATATCCACAGTAGGTTCCTGCTACATAAATGTGATGATCCCAACACTTCACATACACAGTAGGTTCCTGCTACATAAATGTGGTGATCCCAACACTTCACATACACAGTAGGTTCCTGCTACATAAACATGATGATCCCAACACTTCACATACACACAGTAGGCTCCTGCTACACAAATGTGATGATCCCATCACTTCACATACACAGTAGGCTCCTGCTACATAAATGTGATGGTCCCAACACTTCACATACACAGTAGGCTCCTGCTACATATATGTGATGATCCCAACACTTCACATATCCACTGTAGGTTCCTGCTACATAAATGTGATGATCCCAACACTTCACATACACAGTAGGTTCCTGCTACATAAATGTGGTGATCCCAACACTTCACATACACAGTAGGTTCCTGCTACATAAACATGATGGTCCCAACACTTCACATACACACAGTAGGCTCCTGCTACACAAATGTGATGATCCCATCACTTCACATACACAGTAGGCTCCTACTACATAAATGTGATGATCCCAACACTTCACATACACAGTAGGCTCCTGCTACATAAATGTAATGATCCCATCACTTCACATACACAGTAGGTTCCTGCTACATGAATGTGATGATCCCAACACTTCACATACACAGTAGGCTCCTACTACATAAATGTGATGATTCCAACACTTCACATATCCACAGTAGGTTCCTGCTACATAAATGTGATGATCAACACTTCACATACACAGTAGGTTCCTGCTATATAAATGTGATGATCCCAACACTTCACATACACAGTAGGCTCCTGCTGCATAAATGTGATGATCCCAATACTTCACATACACAGTAGGCTCCTGCTATATAAATGTGATGATCCCAATACTTCACATACACAGTTGGCTCCTGCTACATAAATGTGATGATCCCAACTCTTCACATATCCACAGTAGGTTCCTGCTACATAAATGTGATGATCCCAACACTTCACATACACAGTAGGCTCCTGCTATATAAATGTGATGATCCCAACACTTCACATACACAGTAGGCTCCTCCTACATAAATGTGATGATCCCAATACTTCACATATCCACAGTAGGTTCCTCCTACATAAATGTGATGATCCCAATACTTCACATACACACAGTAGGCTCCTTCTGTGAATTTGTTGTTGTTGTTGTTTTCATATCTCACTAGTGTTGCCTGCACTACTTGTACAGGTTGACACATTTTCTGTTGATGATTCCTTAACCTTTAATAGATACAGAGAAGCAGCAGACACAGATCAAGACAGCGATGACGAAGATGATGATTTTGATGAAGATAATGACACTGATGTTGATTAGAATGAAGTGTTCAATGGAGATAACCTTTTGCAGATTTTTCTAACATATAATACAAATGATGTGGATTTTTTGCAGAATAAATTGGTCTTTCATGTTTACTGTTTTTGGTGTGAGATTTTTTGAATCACATCCTGAGAGATAGTTCTACTTAGAGATAGATTTGTTCTGAAACACTGTATGGGGATACCTGTTCCCTCTCCTTACTTTTGAAAAGCACACTTAACAGAACACCTCTCCTTACTTTTGAAAAGCACACTTAACAGAACAATTTGGGAATAGAAATGAAGCTCTTTTCAGACAATCCAGTGTAGTCTCCATGCTTGATGATGACTTGATAGAAAATGGATATTTCACACACAAGATGTATTGTTTGGTTGTGAATCACTGAGTTTTAATTCTTCAGTTCGATGGATGCACTGGCATTCAGGTCGTCCGAGCCTGACTAGGGTGTGCATTTGTCAGAGTGAGGCTGGTGTGTAGACTTTCTTCCTAAGTACCATTTCTGTGGGAACTGCTGCAGATATTTCCTTCCCCTCTCCATGTCCAGAAATCATTGTGGTGTGCAAGACTGGTACTGGAAGTTCACATCTGCGGAGAGGCCTGGCCATGCTTGGAACATCAGCTGGATTGGATCCCATGCTGTGGATAGAGCCCCAACTTGTTAACCTGTGTGAGACCTGGTCTTCTGACCACAGCCACCCAGAACCAAATCGTGGAAAGTACAAAAGAATTCTTCAGTGTTTTCTAGGGGGAAACTGGCTGAGAGGTTACAGTGTCTGCCTTACCCTCAGAAGATACGGGGTTTGTCTCAGCTTATGGCTGACAACTCTTCCAAGAATCGTTGATATCTACAGATATCACGTCTCTATAATCTCTTCCATAGTGACATCTGGCGACCTAGCCTTTTTAGATTAGGGCAAACAACAGGAGGTTCATTGTGCATGTTCGTTCGCTTTTGAAGAAAATGTATTCATGCCCCGTTCAACTGTCAGTCATTCAGTTATAGTGCATTTACATTTGGTTGCCTCCATATAAAAATCCATATCTCAGTAACCAACTGAGGGAAAATTATGAGATTTAGCATATAACCTTATCATCATGTCCACCCAACAAAACCATTTTTGTTCTGGAGATTGTACACCAGATTTCAATGTTTGTTTATATGTGGTATATAATTTACGGGTCAGAGATTAAGTCCATAATTTTAAATGTATTACACCTTCAGCCAGAAAATCAGCGTTCAATGTTGAATATTGTCCGTGGTTCACGGGATTGGCCTTATAGCAAGAACCCTGCGCTGTTTAAACTGGGAGTGTTCAGAGGTATCGTCAATGTGGGTGCTTTCATGAAACCTGATTATTTTATTTTTTTTAAATCTTACCATTTATCACTAACATCTGAATGTGTGAATATTGTTCAATGGGATTGAATGTGAAATTTTGTACACTTAAAAGCTTCGCTATGAAGTTGTACACATTTTTGTCAAGAAGCTGATCGCAGGAAACTGTTTTATACTATTACAAATTCCGAAAAAAGAACAGTGTATGCATTGGGTTTGAATAAACGGTCATTTCGTTGATGGGTGCAAGAATCTGGAATTAAACCACTATGCAATAACCAAACGGTAGGTAGAAAGGTTATTGTAGACAGCTTTGACAAGGATGTCATAAGGCGAGCTGTTTTAAAAATGCTTTAAAAAAGTTGCTTAAAAGTCGACAGGGTCTGCTTCATTGCACCGGATTCTATCCCATATGGCTCTGTCTTTTTGCAGTGTGGAAAGCGTCGCACAAAGCACGAACTCCGCAGCTCTAGCGACGACCCACAGGAGTCTCCGAAAAATTTAACTCGTGAACCGAAGGACGGGACCAGAATCGAACCCACAACCATTGGAGCCAAGTCAAACGGCTTGACCACTTCGCTGCGGAGACTCCTAAAATTATAAAAATTTTGGATTATATATCCAGAATTATCCAGCATTATAAAAATGCTGGATGCCAAAGAAACAGTGACTGTAAGAAACCTTAGGGTTTGGTTGAGAAAGAACAATAGCATAGATCTATTCAAAACAACTTTGTGGAAAATTATAAGGACATTAGGCTTCACTTTTAGAAAGTACAAGGGAGGTAGAAATATCCTTTGCGAGCAACCGCATTTAGGAGCCATGAGAAGCAGATACCTACATGAAATAAGAAAAATGCGCAACGAAAATTATGGCATAGTGTATTTGGATGAAACGTGGATCAGTGTGCACCACCAAGTGATAAGGAAAGGCAATTAGTGGATGGACAGATAAAGCGATATGTGCCCAGTAGTATAGGACAGCTTTTGGTCATGGCCCATGCTGGTAATACGCATAATGGCTTACTACAGTATGCTGGACTCGTGTTTGTATCAAAGCATACAGACAATAGGGATTATCATAAGATGAATGGTAATGTATTTAGAGATTGGATCGAGAATACTGTGCTTCCATCCCAAGATAGACCGTCGTGTCCAATTATGGACAATGCATGATATCAATGTTGTTGCCCAAGAAGACGAAATACCTACAGCATCGAGCATAAAGGGAGCAATAAAGATATGGCTCCAAATGGAAAACATACCATTTCCAGAAACGTATTTCTAGCTAGAATTGTTGTCACTTGTAAAACAGACGCCAAAAAGCAAGAAATATCAAATCAACAAGTTGATAGAAGAGCATCGTCATGGGTGCTTGAGACTTCCGCCGTACATTCTCATTTTAACCCTACAGAACTTGTGTGGGCTAAAATTAAAGGACAGGTGGCAGCTGACAATACTATATTCAAATTGTCTGACGTCAAGATACTAACCCTGTCCGCGCTATTAAATATTGATAAAAGTTACTGGAAAAAAATGAGGACCATGTGTTGAAAGAGGTGGATGACTACTGGAGAAAGGATGGATTAAATTTTATGCAACCGAGAGCAGTCATCAACCTACTGGAATCATGCGACGCAGATTAAGGTCTGGGCAGATCGCAGACATTAATCCACATGCACACCTACTTGAATAATTTTACTCCAACTATTTAGAAGAAGAATTGCAGGCCCTTAACATGACAGCATCAGCACAAACAATACAACTTGTCAATAGCAACAGTTTGTATTCCAGTGATGAATTCTCAATTCCGTAAGCCCTCAAAGGTGACAAACAACTGGCAAGAAAAATAAAAGCTCCAGACGCATTGAATACCAACCGAAGAGTAATATTGTGGAGGGAACTGACATACTGTGGCATAACAAGAAACGTGAGATGAAACACGTTGTCAAATGAAGGGACAACACACGAACATACGAATAATTCTATAAACTTCAATGAAAAGAGGACCAACATCTTGATCGTTATGAAGGAAGCCCACTGCAGAGACATTCACAGCTATATTCGTCGTGCAAAACAGGTAATTATGTTCCGTCTCGGCAGACATTGCACCAACTCCCATACGAATCCGGATACGCCTTGTGTCGTCATCTGAATTGGCGGGGCATTCATTACTGTAAAACAAGTTTGTTAGCGGGAAATCACTAGTTTTTCACCAAAACATCAAAGAATATAATTGGGGCCCTTATGGTGTTTCTTTTCTGCTTGTGAAAATGGAGATTATTTCTCTTCCTGGATTCTGATTGGTTGCCCCCTGGGCTATGTCTTGGTGTGGATGACATCTTTGTTGTTGTATTCATGTCTGGTCAGAGTCACGCACTTGTAAGGCTTGGTGTTGTTTGTTTATGTGCTTTACATTATTTATAACATATCTAGAGAGAAGATGGCAAGCACCAAGTAGATCTCTACCCATATGGAATCCTATCTCCCTCTGACGTATCTCCACCTTGCTGTGGTAGACAGGTTTGTGTGTCCCAATGACCCCAAGAGCTATGCCGACGTAAGCACAACTACATGTCAGACAGGTCTTGGGATAGGGACCTGACCAAGAGAGACAACCTGCTGCCTTGCAGGTAGAGTGAGGATAGCAGTCAAAGTCTGAAACAGGCGCACGATGCCACTAAGCCATTAACCCTCGGATGTGAGAGCTGGGCCAATACTCACCCACTAAAAAATGGAGGTGAGATGCTGAGCACGCTACATGCTTAGTTCAGACACCTGTTCGAAGGCTCTCAGCCGAGGGATCCCCCGGATGAGAGGGTCTGGCGTTACTCGCTCTCTGATGCATGGAGGTAAGGTGCTGAGCCGGCAGCACATGTAGCCTACCTCGTGAGCGTTACAAAAGGTGGAAAAAAGCACCTCAGTCGCACGCAATGGTTACGTTGAAAGTCTGTATCTATACTCAGTGTGGGTGTAGTCAAAGGTGCAAAAACGTCTCACTAACACGAAATGGAATGCTTGGCTAGCTAATCCATTACGTGGTAGTCCAAAGTGAAAGCTTGCTGAGTGGATGTCACCTGCACATTAAGGTGGAAAAACGTCTCATTAACACGAAATGGAATGCTTGGCTAGTGAATACATTACGGGGAAGTCCGAAGCGAAAGCTTGCTAAGTGGATGTCGTCCACAGACTGCGTCCCTGGTTTGAGTGGGGAGTGGCCAGTGGCAAACGAAATGCTCAATACATGGAAGTGAGGAATTAAAGCAACCATGAGTAGGACGTGGCGATTCCTCGGGTGAGCACAGTCTCAGAGCCTTGTGTACCGGCTCTGCAATTGTGGAAGCCTCCTTGGATGGGGAATGCCCGTGGTCCCCTGCCTTCCCCGCAGGGTTGACCGTGATGTCTATGACCGTTCTACCTTGACCATCTGAGATGTGGGCGACACCACAACAGTAAGAGTCTAATGTCTCTCAAAACCCCGGGAAGGCAAACCCGTAAAAACGCCCGCAGAAGTTAGATGTGCCGGCCAAAAGGTTGCAAATAAAGTGGCACAACGCAAAAACGTCCGAGTGAAATATCCCTTATGCCCGGAAAAGCACTGACTATATTTTTGTCCGGCCGGAACAGCTCTGACTATCTTGTCTTCCGGTCGGAACAGCTCTGACTATATGGTCTTCCAGGCACAGCATGCGTACACATCCAAACCGAAAACTCGCTGAGTGGAAGTCGTCTGCAGACTGACCATTCCTGGTTTGTGCGGGAGCGGCCTGTAGTGAATGAAATGCCCAACACATGGAAGAGAGGAATTAAAGCAGCCATGTGCAGGATGTGGCGATTCCTTGGGTGAGCCCAGCACCAGAGCACTATGTATCAGCTCTGCAATTACGGAAACCTCCTTGGATGGCGGAAAATGGACTGCCCCTGCCTTCCCTTGAGGATGCCCATGATGTCTTCGACCGTTCTAACTTGACCAGCTAGGATGTAGACGGCACCACAACAGTGAGAGTCCCCCAGGAATGCTAACCTGGTAAAAAAAATGCACGCTAAAGTCGGATGTGTTAGCCTAAGGTTTTCAGCCCAAGGGTAACTAAACAGACACACCGCAATAACGTCTGAAAAAACACTCCAGATGAACGTAGAAGAATCAGAAGAAGAATCCTATCATGGTTGGACTACATGCCTTTCATGCTTCCATTATGGTTTTCCTATGGATCTATCACCCACATTTATATATACCAATCAGCACTCAATGGATATTATGGTCATTATGATACCAGCTGCCTTTACTTCCCAGGACATTTCCTGGTACCCATTTTAGGGTGGGGGGAGTCCGGGCCAGTTGTAAAAAAATTCACCTTTTTATGGTTTAGAACACATGAGCCCTGGGTCGGCAGGAAAACTATGTTTCATTACTGTGGCTTAGAAAGGCGTACCACGAGGAGACGCACAAAAACAATAATGTATTGAAATTACTTGTAAAATTAACAGAAATTATATATAATGATGAGAAAATACTGGAGAGCATGATGTAGACAAACATGGAAGTGTACACATACAATTATATAAATAACCACCAATCAGAACGGCAATGAAATAATTAATATATAAAACAATTATATTTGCTGTGCAAAGTTTATTCACATCAATATTACAAATTATCAAATCACACTTTTGTATATTAGAATACGTTATTAAGAATAACACATCAATAATTTAGGGTACAAGGCAAAAGAAAGAATTTTACTAGATTTTAAAAACCACAACATTTAGATGGCACATAATTCAATTTATCGGATAAGCAGTTTGTAACATGTCTAGTGCACATAAAACCAGTATAATTATAAATATCTAAGCAGAAGAAAACTTGCCACCAAAAGATCACAAACAAGAAAGAATATTAAAATACTTAAGTATAAAGTATTCAAAAGCATTGCAAACATAGAAGTATAGTCATGTTAAAAGACTCAATAACGCAGACATTTAAACAGTTAATTCCACCAGTAAAAACAATGTAAAAGAAGTGGATGACAGAAGCAACATTACTTCTATTGGATGAAAGAAAGAAATGTAGCAATGACACACATTTATATAACAAGATTCACAGAGACATAAGACACAAGAGGAACATTGTAAATGAAAGATGGGTAATTGAGGTTATGTGAAGGAACTGAAAAACAAAAGAAAACATGAAAACAATCACAATGCGGTCGTCTAAATTTGACCTGTCTTTTACTAAATTGGCCAGATTGCTCTTATAGGTCTCTGAGCTTACATAATAAATGAACTTAGCTTATTTCAACTAACTTGAGTACTGTACTAACGCAAGTTGTTTCACAATCAAAATAAGAAGAAAAAAATGAGGACTTTTGAACTTAAATGTAACAGAAAAATTTCAGAATACCATAGAACAAGACGAAAAATAAATGTTTTATATTGTCCGAACATAGAAGAAAACTAGCCCATAAAGAGAAATGTGTCTCAGAAACTGAAATACTTCGGCCATATTAATCATCACAGTGGTTGAGAAAGAACAGTAATTGAAGGCATGGTTCCGGGAAGAAGAGGCATGGGTTGATCACCACATTAGAGGACACAGGATGACAAAAACACCCTAGGCATGAAAATGCACGAGGCAAGTGAATTTACAAAGGATCAAGAATCTCTTTGGCGAGTTGTGATGAGAGCGATGTTGTGCAAAGGACTTGCTACGTGATGACTACCACATATTCATGCAAATTCTCACTTCAGTTTATATATTTATGCAAATATATACACATTTATGAATGAATGTTTTTTCCCTCCAAACCTGCAAAACCTGAGATGTAACACAAAGCAGGATGGCCAACTTGTATTACCTTGACAACTACAAATAATTTAACAATAATAATAAAAGAGGTAGGATGTACACATCTATGCACAATACAAGTGCAGCAGAATAACAGACTGAAGATTCTAGTAACATAGGTCTAGCAGAAATTGCCACAGAAGCAAAATACATACATTAGTAATATATTATCAGTAGACATTTATAAGTAGGTCACAAATCTGGACTAGATTAGTGACATGTTCAGAAAATTTAAACCTGTGCTCAGGCTGAATAATTTGACATGGCATATCATTACAGTCTCTGCAGTCACAATGAAATAAGAAAATATATTAATGTCTTGCAAAGTGCTTAATCCCATCACATTCTTTCAATCAGCTTAAAACAGGTACATACATTTAACAGTAAAAGCAAAAGCATTATTAAATTATTCTGAAGTTCTTTATATGGGACCTGAAATACATATATTGTGATCTAAACACTTAAATATTAATTTTGTTAAGATATTTTGTTAAATAGATACAAGAAAAAATAGCCTATATTTGAATTAAAATATATATAAAAAAGCTAAGCTAATATATATTCCAGGTTTATGTACCAATTCTGTCAACATTGTCTACTTCTCTAAGAAAAGAACAAAGAATGGCTTCATCAAACATCTGTATGTTTCAGTATATAACACATCACCAAGAAAGACAACCCAGGCTATGACATGGGTAATTAATGTTAATGTTTTATGTTGAGTTGTTGAGTCAAGAACTGACATCACTGCACTCAGGACATTCCCATACGTGCTCAGTCCCCTCGTTCAACAGCCAGCGAAGAGTCATACTACTAATCGTTCCCACCGCTATCTGATTAAATGTTCTCCTGGTCTTCCCTCACAGTTTTGAGATTCTTCCAGAACCCCTGCTGATCCCCCGCAATCTCATTCTTTCCACATATGGGTTCTCAATCTGTTCCTCCGCCTTCTCCACCTGGTCCCACAAGCGCACGACCACCTTCCCCTTGTCCATAGGCAAGATACCACCAAGAGGTGCATTCCCTGCTAGCCTATCAGCCTGTTCATTCCCCCGTACTGTTAATGTTTTATTTGGCGGCATTGTGGCCACAGCTTTGGCCTGACAACACAGAGATTTTAATCCTTGCTTTATATAATCTCTGGGCTCAACTCAGCTTTGTAGATATATACCAGAAATGTATCTGGAAAGGAATGACCTAAAGTTAGACAGCTGTCTATTTTACTTCTTATTTTTGAAATCTACTATATATGAAACATAATTTCATGCTCCTGCTGCACTACCTGATATAGGATAGCCTTTATATGTTATTTAAATGGAGTGACAGTCAATCGTGAAACCGTGGTGCCATTCTAACAACATTCAAGTGTTACTGAATCTCTCAAACCCCACATGAACATTCAGAGCCTTAGACAATGTAAGCACAGTCAAGGACCTGTTTACATGCCTTCAGGCGCATGATGCTACATCCATATTTGCATAGATCAATTGGCACTCGGTGAGTAATATGGTCAGTATTATGTCCCCCGCCTTTACTTTTCAAGACATTCTTGATAATCATTTCATGTTGAGTGAACCTGGGAGTCCAGGTCAATTTATTTTTTAATCCGAGTCTGTCCTGCTGTGGATTGTAGTGATTTATAGCTGCAGTCTTCTCTAGTCCTAGTCACATAAATCATTTCATCATTTTTCTGGTCAAAATTATTTCAACAACCAGTGAAAAACTATTAGTCAAAGTGACACATGATTTTAACAATTTGTGACAACAAAATGTCGCCAAAGTGACTTTAAATTACATTATATTACAAGTGTAAACTTTCTATTCATCACCATTAAGTGCCTTGCTGACTGGCATGGGCGACCATGCTTCTCCACAAATTGTGATCTCCAACAGCATGGATCAGTTCATGTGTTAACTCCCTGCCATGCCATGACACAAGACTGTCTTCCTCTATCTCTCTTTCCATGAATCTTTCCAGCTGTCACAACATGTTCCAATTTTTGTCTTCTCATAATGTGGCCACAACTACTTTCTAACAATGAAGAATAACTTTCTAACAATGAAGAATAACTTTCTAACAATGAAGAATAACTTTCCAACAATGATGACTAACTTTCTAAAAATGATGAATAATTTTAACTGAGAGTTGCCAGACATTGCTTAATAGTATTTCCATGTCTTGGCAAGTCAGCTCCTGTTATGATCTTTGAAGTGATAATTAAGTTTTGAGAAAAGCATTTTTTAGTGATGTTCGTGCTTTTCTTAAGTTCTGAAAAGTTTAATGTTACTTCTGCACCTTCTAGTCCAGTGTGTGATATATATTGCCATAAATATTCAGGCATTCATAAACATTTATACCCCCAGAGTGGCCTAGTTCTTGAAGCAATGTGTAGTTTGGAAACAACTAACTCCTGCGATGAAAGATACTACTGGAAGTAAACATATAACTACAGATAATGTGTTGTAAAAATATTCTTCATTGCTTTCTAGCTCCTGGCTGTTGAAAACAACCAACAACTATTCAGAGATTCGTGTATAAGTATGTTGCAGTGACCATGTAAAACTGTCAAATTTTAACTCTTGTGTTACTGACCATGTTTTTAATGTTACTGGGATGAATCTTCATCACTGCTGTAATCCTCAGCCTCCTCATTTCTGTTGCAGTCTCTGACCATTCCGATAACGTTACTTTCTGTAATATACCTAAACAAGACAGATAAGAAATTTAGCAACAAACTGATTAATTTCATACTAGTTAATTATGCTATAAGGTTAGTTAGTTAGTTAGTTAGTTAGTTAATTAGTTAGTTAGCTAGTTAGTTGCATATCTTTTACAGGATGTTGCAGTCAACCCCAGCATTTTTAGGCTTATTGTGATTTCTTGGCAAGTTTACGTTCAGTAGTTTGCCATTGCTTTCTGAACAACCAGCATTCATACCATTGTATAAATACCAGCGTAAGGTGGTCTGCTTCCAAATCACCATAGCTATCTTACGAACACTGTATGCAGGATTATGAACCGCATTCGTAACCCCTTTGCTACAGCACCAGAATGCTATACAGTAAAGGTTCTAACATCCAGACTACCCATGAATTCTGATTTTTGTTCAACCTTAAACTTGTCAAAATTTCTAGGCATTTGTGTGACAGCGCATGTGCAATCACTACAGGTGCATTTTCTTTATTCTTCTTCTGTGATCAATGTTTACTATGCATCACGCACAGCATCCATTGTAGTGCCTAGATGTCCACTTTCTAGTCCTGTGCCACTTAGGCCAACATCTTCACACTTTGGTGGTTGATGTTTCTTTTCTAACTTCCTTTTCCCATAGGTAGATTGCCCTCCCCGGCTTGTGGTCTCTGCTTGCCCACATTTTCTGTTGGGTTTTGTTGCCCTAGCTTTTGCTCTTACAAAAACTTTCACAAGGCAGTGGTGGTTTGACATTCAGTGTGACCTTCATGTAGATGGATTTCCTTTCACAGTTTATGAGCTTCATCAGCCTGTTTTGTTTGCTCTCTTATTGTATCCTATCAAGCATAGACTTTTGCTAGGGAGCACAAATGTAAATTCCAATGTTAGTAGATATGTCTCCTTTGGTGAAAACCTTACTTCAAGATGTGACAATCACTCACTTATTTGGGTAGCGATGTAAAGAAAGATGAAAGAACAGATAGAGATATTACAAAAATAATATAAAAGGCAAGAGGAGCTGTCACAGCTCTAAGAAATATGTAAACAATATAAAATAACACAAAGTAATGCAGCTTTACAGAACAGAATTACGAAAAACGTAATTCTCATAATTCTGTTCTGTAAAGCTGCATTACTTTGTGTTATTTTATATTGTTTACATTTCCACAGCTTTACCGCAGTTCAAAAATATTTTATTCATAGGAAATATGTAGAGGTCAAAGAAAATTAGGATTAGCATCAAACCAAGAATTGTTAACTTTATAATGTTAAATCAGTACTACTGCATGGATCAGAAACATGGAGAACGACTAAGATTTTTTTTTTAAGAGCAAGCATCTTTCCCATTGCAACATACGCCTGTGAGACCTGGACACTTAGTAAACAAGCTAAACAGCACATAAATGCATTTGAATGTAAATATTATAGACGAGTTCTAAGAATATCTTGGGTAAAGAAAAGAACAAATGCATCCATACTTCAAGAGCTGAATATTGAAGAAGGCTGGCTCTTAAGGACGATAAAACAAAGAAAATTGAAATATTTTGGTCACTTGAAATGCCACAAAAGTTTGGAGAAAACAATAATAGAGGGATATATGCCTGGGAAGAGAGGAAGAGGAAGGCCAAAGAGAAGATGGGTGCAGGATGTGACAGATAATCTCCAGATGGGTGTATCAGACGCGGGACATCTTGCTTATGATCAAGAGGTTTTCCAGATGGTTGTTATGGGAGGGAGGTTCTACAAAGGACATGCTACTGAATGAATGAATGAATGAATGAATGAATGAATGAATGCTAATAAACTACAAACATTCATTAACTGGTATCTGGAGAGGATAAAAGGATTAAAGTGGTATCGGTGGACTGCGGCGTGGTCTGGACGGGATGTGTGTGGTTTGGCTCCTCCCTGGAGGACCCGGAAGGAGGGAGACGAGATGAGCGGTCCCTCTTGGTGGCAATAGCACTGTGGCAATAGCACTATCACGGGCGGGAACGAGAGAGACTAGGACAAATATCAGCACCGGTAGGTTGGGCCTGCATATGAGATAATCAACAGGAATGGGTTGACAACGGCTTGGACAAACGAACCAGGGACAGCACTTGGACATTGCCGGACAACCAGACCTCCCACCCAACGTCACAGACATTGTCTGCGCAGAATATAAGTCAGATTTTACTGGCACATAAATAAAGTAATAAACAGACATTGTCTGCGCACAATATAAGTCAGATTTTACTGGCACATAAATAAAGTAATAAACAGACATTGTCTGCGCACAATATAAGTCAGATTTTACTGGCACAAAGAAAGTAATAATTCAGGCACCATGAACCACCGCTATTATAACCGATGCCACACAGGCTGGTTGAAACAAGGTGGAAAGTTTTGTTTTTTTCCAAATTGGATGGATGGATGGATGACACAATCATCAATAGAGAGCTCATGGAGAGAACTAAATGCCCGTGAACCAAGAGGTGAGGAAAATATGCTGGCGCTGGGTAGGGCATACCGTGGGAAAACCTGATAATAGTGTATCTAGCTAGAATGTTCCTTGTTTATAACTCACAGAGCCAACAAATTAGAGAGAGACCTAAATTTACAGAGATGAGAGTTACAGATAGAAATGAATATGGCAGACATGGGAGGTGCCAAATAAGACAGTAAAGGATAGGGCAGCTTGCCAAGAGTTGGTTGAGGGACTATGCTTCAAAGATGGATAAAGGGTAGAAGAAGAAGAAAGTAAAGGTGGATAAAGGGCAGAGGAAGGAGAAAGTAAAGGTGGATAAAAGGCAGAGGAAGGAGAAAGTAAAGATGAATAACGGGCAGGGGAAGAAGAAAGTAATGGTGCCTGTTACATGCCTTGAGGTGTGTTGGGTATATGGTGCTAGTCCCATATTGTCATGGACCAACCTCCGTAGGTGACGTCAATATCATGCTGGCTGCCTTATATCTCAGGATATTTTGTGACGTCAATATCATGCTGGCTGCCTTATATCTCAGGATATTTTGTGACGTCAATATCATGCTGGCTGCCTTATATCTCAGGATATTTTGTGACGTCAATATCATGCTGGCTGCCTTATATCTCAGGATATTTTGTGACGTCAATATCATGCTGGCTGCCTTATATCTCAGGATATTTTGTGACGTCAATATCATGCTGGCTGCCTTATATCTCAGGATATTTTGTGACGTCAATATCATGCTGGCTGCCTTATATCTCAGGATATTTTGTGACGTCAATATCATGCTGGCTGCCTTATATCTCAGGATATTTTGTGATGTCAATATCATGCTGGCTGCCTTATATCTCAGGATATTTTGTGACGTCAATATCATGCTGGCTGCCTTATATCTCAGGATATTTTGTGACGTCAATATCATGCTGGCTGCCTTATATCTCAGGATATTTTGTGACGTCAATATCATGCTGGCTGCCTTATATCTCAGGATATTTTGTGACGTCAATATCATGCTGGCTGCCTTATATCTCAGGATATTTTGTGATGTCAATATCATGCTGGCTGCCTTATATCTCAGGATATTTTGTGATGTCCATTTTAGGCTGGGTTGACTTGGGAGCACCAAGACCTTTTTACAAATTTGTCTTGATGGGGTTTCAAACACATGACTACCAAGCCAGCAGGCACTGTGCTACCACAGCACATAATGAGATCTATAGATAGTATGCCAGGGAAACATAGCTGCTTGCCATAACATAAATGACATACATTGTACTTATGACACCCTCTTGACAGTCACAAGTCAGAAGGAGCTGTAGAAAATGTCTTAAAAGAAGATAAGACTCAAAGACAACTTATCACAAATATCAGAAAGAGGTGGCCATTATTTTGTGGCCACAGTATGCGAAGAGAAAACTCAAACATATAATGATAGCTGGAAAGATTTAAGGAAAGAGAGATAGAGGAAGACAATGACAGAAGATTATTTACACCCTTTCGCTGTAGCACCGAAACATACAGCACAAAAATTGATACATGCTGTGGAGAAGCATGATCATCCACAGCAGTCGACAAGATACTTGATGATGATGCTACTTAGAGCCGGCTGGCGTAGGCATTCATAACTCTCCATAGATCTCGGTCTTTGGCTTTCTGGATCAACTCTGCTATTGATATTCCTCCATGCCACTGTCTCAATCCATCCAGCATCATTTCTCTTGGTCTGCCTCTGCCTCTCTTTCCATCTATCTTTCCAGTTGTCACGATGTTCTCCAATGCCTCTCTTCTCATTACATGACCAATAAAAGCTGTTTGCCTATTTCTTATTGTTGTATATAATGTTCTAGTTTCATTAGCCTGTATCAGGTAGTCATTGTTAGTTACTTTGGCAGTCCAAGAAATTCACAACATTTGTCTCAGGAACCACATCTCTGTTGCTGAGATGAATGTTGCGAATTTATGGTTAGCCTAAACTGAGTGTTGATATTCTATCATGGTTCCCCCATAATAACAAATTTAGTTATTGGTTAACATTCTTCTTCTTCTTCTACTTCAGCGTTCCGAGCCATTGAGGTTCTTTGCTGCAGATACAATCTGTCTCCATTCGTCTCTCTGGTTGACCTTCTCTTGCCAATCGTTGATTTCAAGTGCTTGTAGGTCTGTATATATATTATCTCTCCACCGTCTTCTTGGTCTACCTCGGGGTCTACGGTCATTTATTTCCTAAGTGTAAGCGAGTTTTGTTTCCCTATTATCTTCCATTCTTTCTATATGCCCCAGCCATTGTAGTCTATTAGCCTTCATGATGCCAGTGATTAACGGGGACTTAAACAGATCATAAATGTCTTTGTTACTTCTTCTTTTCCACTCTCCACTTTGTGTATCCCTAATGGGTCCAAAGATGCGTCTTAAAACTTTGTTCTCAAAGGTTTGTAACAAGGCTTCGTCTCCTTTCGTTGTACTCCAGGTTTCAGAGCCATACAGCACAACTGGTCTGATCAGTGTTTTGTATATCATGATTTTGGTGTTACGAGATAGCGCATTTGATTTTAGCAGATGTTGTAGTGCATAGTATATCTTATTTCCAGAATTGATTCTAGTTTGTATTTCTTCCCTTATGATGTTGGAGCAGTTGAAGATTGTACCCAGGTATTTGTATGTTTCCGTTCTTTTAATGGTCATATTATCTATTTGTATGGAGCACAATCGCAATTGAAATACCACTACTTTTATCGTTTCTTTACTTATTCAGTCTCGGTAGAGATTTGTCCGCAGCAGACGAACAATATCTCCGGCGGGCCTATTCTCACCGGTCGCGAGATCCGCACAGTGGAAGGATGGGAGATTTGCTCGCAATAGACAAGCAATATCTCCTGAGGTATCTCCGGCGGGCCTATTCCTACTGGTCGCAGGGTCCGCTAAGGTCAGGCGGAGAGTCTGACGATAGTGCACGCTTTACACAGGTCCGGACACTTGTGATTGACAGATGTATGCGTCTTTATGGTCCAGGCGCGTACGAGGCCCTCACATGTGGGACTTGGCTGAACGCCACCTGCTAGTGGTGGTGAGGTCTCGGAAGGTTTGATGCTGTGCCACCAGCGTCTGCTGCCTACCTTGTGCCAGACGTATTGGTTACCCATTCCTCTGGAAAACACAAGATTAGGCCGAGAGAGGGAACATGTCGTTTGGGCACCATATGTTTCTCTGAAAGCTCTGCCCAGGCATTGTGATGAAATATTGGCCACATTCCAACTCACATACTTTGGTCTGTCAAGACTGCAAGGTGCCATTCATGTGGCCAGAGGTTTTAGCCATTCCTTCTCTTGAAATTACCATATATTCTGTCTTATCTTGGTTGATAACCAGCCCCATCTGTTGGGCTTTTTCCTTTAAGTGAGTCAATATTTCTAATGTCTTTTGTTCATTTTCCCCTATAATATCTATATCATCTGCAGCTTGGATGTTCCTCCAATATCACATTCCTCCTTTACCTTCCTTACAACTTTCTCTAGAGCCAGATTGAAGAGTAGCGGCAATAGTGCATCACCCTGTTTCAAGCCAGATGTTATTTGGAAAGGGTCTGATTTCCTGCCTTTATATGTTACTATATTATAAGTATCTTCCATGCATAGTCTGGTCATATTGATTAACTTCCTTGGTATTCCAAATTCATGCATAGCATTCTATAGACTATTCCTATGGACACTATCATAAGCCTTTTTAAAATCCACAAAAATGTTATGGAGATCTCTTTTATATTCCCAATTTTTTTCGGCTATTTGTCGTAAGATAAATATCTGATCTATTGTTGATCTGTTTTGTCTAAAACCTGCCTGATAGTCACCTAATATGTCTTCTGAATATGGTTTTAGTCTATTTAGTAATACTGCGGATAGTATCTTATAGCTTGTGGACAGTAGTGATATTCCTCTATAATTTTCACATTGGAACTTGTCTCCTTTCTTAAAGATAGGTATCAATAATGACTCTTTCCAGTCATGGGGTAATTCTTCTGTTCTCTAGATTTTTATTATTAGTTCATATAGCTTTAGATGTAATGCATGCCACCTGCCTTTATAAATTCAGCAGCAATTCCATCAGCCCCAGTTGCCTTATTGTTTTTAAGTCGTGTGATTACATATAGGATTTCTTCAAATGTAGGTTCTTCAAACGTGGTTCACACGTTAGAACCTCTTCCTGTGGGAAGGTGTTACTTGGAGCTTCACAATTTAGTAATTCAACAAAATATTCTTTCCATGTGTTGCACATTTCCTCATTGGTATTTATCATATTCCCATTTTTGTCTTTTAAACCATATGTGTTGTGTTGGTGGCCTCGTTTCATTGACTTCAGTTCTTTAAAAAAACTTTCTGGATTCGTTTTCCTGGTGATTAGTTTCCATATCTTTGATTATTTTACTCATTTATTCTCACTTCTGCTGTCGAACTATTTTTGTAGCCTCTTTACATTCATTTCTATATTGCTCTTCCTTTTGGATGTTGTTGATGTCATTTAACCATAAATGTCTGGCATTCTTTTTCCTAATGACTGCTTCTTCACATTTTTGATTGAACCATCTGTTCTTTCTATGCGTAGTCAACACACCGAGACATTCTTCTGTGGTAGATTGAATTGTATTCTTGATGTTCAACCAAGTTTGGTCAACGCTTTCCTCCAAAGAGTTTTGCAGAGTTTCAAGTCTACATTTGATTTCATCTGTAAATTTCTCTTTGACTGTAATTTCTTGTAGTTTTTCTCTGTTACATGTTGGGTGTAATCTTTGTAATTTAGTATAGAAAGCTCTCTTAAGTTTTAAATTTTGCTCCAACAAGGAAGTGGTCGCTGTGGCACTCAGCTCCTCTATAACTTCTAACTTGTTGTATGTTTGATGCATTTCTGTTGTTAATTAAAATTTGATCCATTTGATTATAGCTGGTACTGCTAATCTGCAGTCCTTTGGCTTCTGCCAGGTTGATGACTCTCCATCCATTATCATTTGAAGTTGTATGTAGGCTTTCCATACCGGCCACTTTTTTATGAGTTTGCTCTCTACCTATTTTTGCATTGAAGTCTCCCAGCACAATCAGGATGTCCTGTTTGGGGGTTTCTTCTATGACATCTTCCAAATCATTATAAAAGTCTTCTTTAACGTCATCTTCTTTCACTTCAGTAGGTGCATGTACATTAATCATCGTTATATTTTTCCATTAACATTTTATTCGTAATTTACTAATTCTGTCATTAACAGCTTTAAAGTTTAGAATGTTCCCCCATAACTCTTTTTTGATGACAAAACCTGTTCCTAATTCATGTTTATTTTGGGTGTTTCCTCCATATATTACAATCATTCCATTTTGCTCTAAAGTATCCTCTCCTGGCCACCTTATTTCTTGAATTGCTGTTATATCCATTTGATATTCAACCAGCTCCCAGGTTAGTTCTTCAGCCGCTCCAGCTCGATATAGTGTCCGTACATTCCATGTTTCAACTCCCAAGAGTCCTTTAACGTTCCGAGGTCGTTGTCCAAATAAGTCAGTCCAAATTCGAGGCTTATGTATCTGTTTCATAACAAAATAGTTTTTACAAAGGTGGGGATGTTAACCCCACGCTTCAACCCCCAACCTGGAGGACCAGGGTGTTTCTCTTTGTCTGTTCTCTACCCTTTGACCTGTCCGGCTTGGGAGACCCTGCTGGTAACTACGCTACCACCGGCATAGCTCTCGGGGTCATTGGTTAACATAATTTTTTTTTATATAAAAATACAAGATCTTATCATCTACACCAGCACTGAAGAGGATCAATAAAGACAGAAATGTATGAATTGATAATAAGTGAACATACCTTATCAAATCTGTATAGTTGAGTTCTTCAATATGGAGATTCACTTTCTTCCACTTTTTATACTTTTTGAGTTCAGGGTCAGTTCCCACTTGAAAAACAATGTTGTCAATTCCCACTGCAACCATAGGAACACCCTTATATTTGATCATAACACCCAGCTGATGGTAGCAGAGTTTTCCAGGCATGATTTCACCCTTACACAAAACCTGACCCACAAAGTCAAGTCCATCCAGAGGCTCACGTTCAAGATAAGGTCGGAGCATGATCTGATTTAGCAAATTTCTAGAGAAAACATTTAAATGCATTAATACAAAAAATGTGTTAATTTTGTTAAGTTTATATAGGTTTTTTTTAAATACCTGTGTATATTACATTACCACTGCCTAATATATGTATCTCAATGGTGAAGTGGTTGCGGACAAGGTTCGTAATCCTGTATACCCGCGTTAGAAACACAGCTGCAGGCGATTTGGCAGCAGATTGTGTTGCGTTGGTTTTGCATTGGTATCGGTGCCGGTCATTCAGAAAGCAATGGCAAACTACTGAAAGTAAAACTTGTCAAGAGATCACAGTGGCAGAAATGTTATATATATATATATATAAAGAGCATTGTTCTACCAGTGTCTGAACTAGACAGTGGCATAAAGAGATGAAGGAAGAATTAACAAGAACAGTAATGAAATGAACAACAAAAACAGTATTGCATTTAGTTACAGCATAAACAGAGTAAAAGCATACCTCAGAATAACAGAAGAAACAAATAACTTCCTAGACAACAATAACACAAAGATTTTGTCCAGAAAGCTCTTTCTAAGATGATGATGAAAGGCATTATAGGAAAAACATAAATAATTGTAACTTAAAATCTGACACAGGTTTGAAATAATTGTGTACCTGGGAACTATTCCATGTAAAAAGAAACATGATTGTCAAAAGGTTTAGTGTGCCCAGTAAAGCAGAAATAATGTTCTGTTAAGTTGTGTGTCGTGTCTACTCACCTGTCAATAGAGATTCTGTACTTTCCATATATTGTTCTCATATTTTCTTTATCTATTGAAACTTTCCTGCACAAAGGGCAAACCTAAAATGTATGGAAAAAGTAAATGATTTCTTCAAGGAATCAGACTGACTCACATTTAATGTGTAATAATTCTGTTCTCACTGTATGGCTGTGAATCTTGGAATGTAAATGAACAAATTAGGAAGAGCTTGGAAGCAACAGAGATGTGGTTCCTGAGATGAATGTTGTGAATTCCTTGGACTGCCAAAGTAACTAACAATGACTGCCTGACAGAGGCTAATGAAACTAGAACAATATTATACACAACAAAAATAAAGAGACAAACAGCTTTCTTTGGTCATGTGATGAGAAGAGAGGCAGAGAAAACACTGTGACAAATGGAAAGATCAAGGAGAAGAGAGGCAGAGGCAGACCAAGAGAAATGATGCTGGAAGGATTGAGACAGTGGCATGAAGGAATATCAGCAGTAGAGTTGATCCAGAACACCAAAGACCGAGATATGTGGAGAGACATGCACGCCTACGATGATGATGATGGCTAGTGTAGTTACCTTGAACTGTGCAGGTTAGAGTTTTCTTTTTGCCCCTGATAGAAAAAAATCCATCATCTTACCAATGATTACAACCTGGGTCTCCCAAATGGGAACCTTGCGCTCTAGCCACTCTGCTTGATGCTCCCCTTTTAAATCCACACTTCTCATTCCCTCATCTCATCTCATCTTGTTACTCTTGTACTTCTTCTGTTTCCTGTATGTTTTGTCTGCGTCTGCACAGTTGACCTGTGTGCTTGTCTTTCTGTATTGGGTGTCATGTTGAAAATCAAACGGTAAGTAATCTTCCTGGCCTTGGGAGCTATGTGTGGGTTGTGGAGGTTAGTAAATGTATATGTGTAGTCTTGTATGTAATAAGTTTTTCCTGTTTTAATTCAAAGTTGTAGTGGGGGTGCTTGTTATTTAACCAGGTATTTGTTGATTTGGTGTGTTGTCTGATGTAGTAAGTGCTCACTCCCTTGGAGTGCTTGTATACATGTCTTGTAGAATGCTGGTAGAGTTCCAAAGTAGTGTGGTGTATTAAGTTGTATTCTCCTAAGTTGTTACAGTCTCAGTTCTATGTAGTAGAGCGCTAGTGGGTGTTCTTCTGGTTGTCTAAAGATGTGTCCTATGTGTCGGATTCTCAGCACTTGGATTTTTGTTTGTATGTCTTGCAGTGCTATTCCCCTTGTTTCTTGTCCTGTATGAGTGTCTTATGCTGTATGCAGTAAATTGTGCTGCCAAAGATGAAACGTCTGATGTGTTTGTTGATGTCTGTGATTATCTGTTTTGGAGGGCCTAGTACTGTAACTAAATATATAATTTTGGGAATAATGTGTTGACAATGATGCTCCCACCAAATATTGTAGATGTCTTGTACTTGTATCTGTATAGCATGTCTATTATTTGTTATGTGAGATTTTGCTATGTCTGTGCATGTATCTGTTGTTGGGAAATGTGATGCCATATACCCTGATGCTGTCTGTGACCATTATTTCTTCTAGTAAAACACAAGTATATAAATTATCTGTTTCTTCTGGTCAACTTTCTCAGCCCAAAAATGTTAGAACCACCAAGCAAGCCTTCTATTCTGTACGTCACAAAATAGCTGTATGCAGAAGAGAAGCTCGCAGTAACAAACTAAAAAGTACATTGATCTGAGATTAAATTGAGAAAAATGTAGTAATGGATGTATTATTATGTAATTCAGTTATGATTACAAATAGAAAAACCACTTTTCCCACTTACTATTTTAAATGGGACATTTTTGAACTGTTGTTTTTTGGCCTTTTCTGCTTTTTCAGCTATTAAAGCCAATGTGAGTAACTCTTGCTGACACTCGTAAACAGCTGCAACAAACTCATGACGTTTCATGGATTTGATACTTTCAATAGCTTTCTCCATAAGATCGACCCTGGCTCTGTTTCCAGATTCTCGTTCCAACACACTGTCCATGGCCAACAGGATAGAGACACCATTAAAAGCTCTACTTCTTCCTGAAAGGAATTAAAGTTGCTTAGTGTCAGGAATTATATGTTAAAATAAAACAGTATGTGTGTAAAATAAATCTACAAATTGTTAAAATAAAACAGTATTGTGTAAAATAAATCTACAAATTGTTAACATAAAACAGTATTGTGTAAAATAAATCTACAAATTGTTAACATAAAACAGTATTTGTGTATAATAAATCTACAAATTGTTAAAATAAAAGATTATTTGTGTAAAAAAAATAATAGCACTATTATCATCATGTGCCCTGCCAAATGGAATAGGTGCTCACTCATATCCCTGATGTGGGCATACATACCCGATCGGTTCCTGGTGCTGTGTTTTTTGCTTTTTTCAATACATGTTTTATATTTTCCAGCTGTATATCTTCACAGTAGGTTTCTTTAATGGTACATGATAGATCCTCTCTAACTGAGTCTCTGATGTCCCCATCATTGTGATCTATTTGTGCTATAAATCTCTGCAGGAAAGCTTCCCATTTCTCTTTGACTGTTGTCAAAGGCAAACCACTATCTTTGTATATTGTGCCTACTGTAGCAGGATGATCTTACCTTAGCAATTCTGTACAATTTCCAGATCATTCCCAGTGTCTTATCTCCTCCAATCCCATTCATAAAGTGTTCCCATTTTGCTCTGTTGGCCTCTGCTGCACATGTTGAAGGATTCTTTACATTTACTGTTACATGTTAAAAGTATTCTTTACTTTTACTGTTATATGTTGAAGTATTCTTTACATTTACTATTGCATGTTAAAGTATTCTTTACTTTTACTGTTACATGTTAAAGGAATCTTTACTTTTTACGCATGTGTATTACTTTTCTCCCGGCCGGTCTCCCTGGCCTAGGAGTTAACGTCTTTCTCTGTAATCTCGTATATTCTCGTGAGTAATGTAACCTGCACGAGAATTGGTAGCGGTTCTCGCCGTGTTGGTAGCTTATGGGGTATGTGAGCCGATCGCTCAGAAAGCAAAGACAAACTACTGAGTGAAATCTTGCCTAGTACATCAACAGCAGCTGAAAAATGCTGGTGTTGACTGCAACGTCCTGTAAGGAATATGCAACATAAAATAAAATTACTTTTCTCAACTTCTTTGTCCCAGGCAGTGGTTAAATTAACCCATTCTTTCTATGCCACAACTTTGACTCCTCTTGTTCCATACATTTGTTACTTTAACCAAACGTATTCTACATGATGATTTAACTCTTCCTCATATAGTTAGTTAATTACTTGCATATCCTTTACAGGACATTGCAGTAAAACCCATAATTTTGTCTTTTATTCGTGATCTCTTGGCAAGTTTGTTTAGTAGCTTGCCATTGCTTTCTGAATGACCGGCATCCGTACCATTTCGTAAAAAACCAACGCAAGGCCGTCTGCTGCCAAATTTCCAGCAGCTGTGTTTCGAACGTGGTATGCGGAATTATGAACTGCGTCCATAACCTCTTCTCCATGGAGCGGGTTCCTCATATAGACAGACATTAAATTAATGTAACAGTTGTCTGCAATTCACAGAGTTCATCACAAGCAACTGAAATCACTGTTGCTCATTAAATGAGAAATACGTCTACAGCTTGTACTTGCACTCACCTCGTGTCTGAACAGTGGTTACTTCATTGCCAACATGGTTGTATTTGATTACCAGGTTGCATTCTGGAATGTCTATACCTTCCTCAGCAACTGAGGTAGCCACAATCACTCTCACAATTCCAGATCTGAATTGCTGAATAATAGATTCTTGTCTTGCTTGAGATGTACCTGACAACAGTCATTAACAAGAGGTTAGGAACGTATACATTTTGCCCTCGTTGCTGGTTTCTTTTTTTTCCATACACAATCATTACTTTCACACTTTCCATTTAAAACATTCAATATCAAACTATTTAGTATCTATCATAAGCCAGATGAACTGCATGTGTTGCTGCCATGTTCATTCATCCAGTGCCAGAGATGTATCTGACAACAGTCATTGACAGAAGGTTAGGAATGTTTACATTTTGACCTCATTGTTGGTTTCTTTATTTCACATATAATCACTACTTTAATGTTTCCATTTAACACATTCTATACCAAGCTATTTACAACTATCATAATGCTATTTTAGAGAGACATCAAGAGTGGAGAACTGTTGATATCAGTGAATCCACATCGTTGTCCACAATGAGAGAGAGACTCAGGAGTAAGAATTGGCATCGCCAGACATGAGAGGCACATCAGGAGAATGAGGAACCTTGTCAACCCACACACAACTGGCACTATTAGCCTCTAGATGCTGATGCATATGTTTGGGGTGAGGGGGGGGGGGGGAGAAATCCGAGCACCTATGGACTTGTCTGGAGTACAAGGATGATGCCATAAAATATAACTATCATAAGCCAAATGTCTGCCTCTGTTGATGCTGTGTTCATTCACCCAGTGTCTGCAGAAGCTGCCAGATCAGCAAAGCAATGCTCTAACATCCACCTATCAGAACTTCCATCCTAGACCAGTTGCCGACCAAGATTTATGGCCTGGTCTGTCTGCCATAACATTTAGTCTTTAGTTTTCATTTCCTCGCACTAGGGTAAGGCTTGCACTCCTCAGACCAAAGCTGTGACACAATGTGGGGTGTTGGTTGGTGAGCGCTGCCAACCATTCGGTGTTAACAGAAAGCAGGTAATACCATTTACTGTTATATGGTAGCTTAGTCATATCTGACTAAACCTTGACATGAAGCAGTAAATAATTTTTAAAAATGGTGATTTGTTTGGTACATCATGAGAAAGAAAGATCCAGTATTTGCAAGTATAAGGGGTGTTCATTTGAAATCCGTTCATGCCGCACCGTGCATAATTGCGTACGTTGAACATGGTCATGTCATAGTCATGTGATAAGTACTGACCAATGAATAAAAGAGCATGCGCTTATCGTCCCATGATGCATAGGTTGTGTTTCTGACCATTGATAAAATGGCTGGGTTGATCCAAAATCCGTCCAAAGAAGCTCAAAGAGCGGCGATTAAGCTCTTTCATTTGCAGGATGTTGACCAGTGGACATTCATCGAAGAATGCAGGCAGCGTATGGTAGCAAATGTGTGTCGAAGACAACAGTGACAGACTGAGCATGAATGTTTCAGAAAGGACGTAAGTTCACGAAAGATCTTCGATGGCCGGGTCAAGCGCATATTGTTGCAACAGAAAAAACAATCACCAAAATTGATGCAGCAGTACAGATGAACCATTGTCGAAGCATACGTTCGCTAGCGAAAGAATTTGATGTGTCAATTGGGACAATTCAAAAAGTCGTTTGTAAGAAACTGCAATATCGGAAGGTGTGTTCACAGTGGGTACCATGGATGTTGACCGACCACCAAAAAGAGAGTGTTTGAACCACTTGCTGCATTACAGAGTGGAGGGTGATGCATTTCTCTTCTGCATAGTGGCAGGCGATGAATCATGGTGTCATCACTTTCAGCCAAGCAGCAAAAGAGAGAGCATGCAATGGAAGCATGCTGGATCACCAAAAGCCAAAAAATTCAAGTTACAGGTTTCCGCTGGAAAGGTTATGGTCAGAGCATTTTTTGACCATGAAGGGCTATTGTTGGCCGACTTTAAAGAACCTGGTGTCAAAATCAACTCTACCCACTACTTGCAAACACTAGACAAGCTGCAAAAAGCCATCAAGAATAAATGACCCGGCATGCTTTCTCGTGGTGTGATTTTGTTACGATAATTCTCGTCTGCATGTCACAAAGATTGTGCAGGAAACATTAGCAAAGAAGAAGTAGGAAATTCTGCAACATCCAGCCTACATTTTTGATTTGTCACCATGTGATTTTCATTTGTTCGGACCTCTACAAAAAGCTCTTAAAGGGCAATGATTTCACCGTCACATTCGCAACTGCGAGCGCTATCAAGACAAGTCACCTGAACAAGTCAAGAAGCCTAATACGGGGGAGGAAAATGTCACGTGGCAAGAACAACAAAAGACACGCGGTATTCAAGATGTGCAGCGTGGGAGCCGACAAGACCATCAAGAAAATGAACGTGGAGAGCCTTCCTGCTAGCTGCATCAAAGAACCTGAAACTACAGCTATTACTGAAGCTACCACGAGGAAGAAGATCAACAGCCCCTACAGACAAGAGCCAAACCTAATGAGAAGCTGAGAGGGGAGAAAGACACCAGAGTCGGAAACAACGACTCACTGACAATCAAGTGGGTTATCAAGCGTATCCAAGTGGAGCTATCTAATGAAGAAATCCTGAAGCAGCTACGAGAAGAAAATCTCCACACCCGATTCTTGAAGGTGGAGCGGCTCCTCACCTACTCCAAGATTCCCACAACCTTGGCGGTAGTGACGACAGAGGGCAGTGAGTTGCCGATCACAGTATCAATCAACAAAAGAATACAGCAGCAAGAGAGATTCATCCCAAGGATCACCCAATGTTCCAAATGTCAGAGGGCCGGCCACAGCAGAGCAGCATGTCGCAGTAAGACAGAAATCTGCCGGTACTGCGCTGATCACCACGCCTTCAAGGAGTGTCAGCTGGCCAAGCTGGACACGGACTTTCGAGCACCCAACAACAAATGAAAGTGCGCCAACTGCCTGGGCAAGCATGGAGCTAGATACTTGGGCTGTCTGTACCTGCAACAACACAGAGACACCTTAAAGATCGCAATTACCACAAAGACACCATTCAAGGAAGCAATGCGGAGGAGCGAGACAGCAACGGGTACAGCACAAGCTGAAAGAGATCAAATGCAAAAGCAGATCGACGAGTTGAAGAAACAAGTCAAGGCACTGCTGACGCCGACTCTGACCAGCGACAATGAGAAACTACTGGCGGAAATAAAGGAGATCCATCAAGACATCAAGCAAGAAACGGAACATATGGCGCTGATAAAGAAGGAGAACGAAGAAATCCTACAAACCATTAAATCAGAACGAGAACTACAAAAAGCTGAAATGGAGCGTTTCCAAAACAAACCAACAGAAGCCATACAAGAAACCACAGAGAAACTGCAAAAACCACAAGATGAAAACCAAGAGACCGAGCCTGAACCGCAAGCTAAAGCCAGCAGCCCAGCCGCGACGCCCGAGGCCGACAAGGAGAAACCAATATCTCGCCAGACATCCGAAGAAAACCGAGATGAGCACCCTGATAATGACACGGAGAGGCCCCGGTGGCCTACCTTGGAGGAGCTACAAGAAGGTGCAAGACTGGAGGAACACAGGCACCAGGAATTCAAAAGGTGCTGGGATGAAAGAGAAAAGAAGAAACCCAAGAAACTCAGGAGACTGGTAGAATACCCAGATAGAATTACTGACCCCGGGAAGGTTAACCCGGTCAACAAATGCCCGCAGAAGTCGGATGTGTCGGCCTAACGGCGCAAGAACGCAGCTCTGCTGTAAACAGGCACAACGCAATCACGTCCGAAAAAAAACTCCGGATGAACGAAGAAGAAGAAGAAGAATTACTGACTTTGAGGGTGGACCCGGCTACACGTACTATATAGAAAACGGAGAGATGCTCCAGTGGATGACAGCAGAGGAAAAAATTGAATGGCAACAGAAGCTCAAACTTGAAGAAGAAAAAAGGTGCAAGGAGGAAAATGAAAACATCGAAAAGCTCCTACAGAATATACACAAAAAGGAGGCAAAAAAACCAAATAAAAAGTCCTTTTAAGGACTGCAACCAGTCAAGCCAAACGAGCCAGGAGCCCTCACTAACAAAAGAAACCGTCAGAGATGGGAACAAAGGACAGCCGCCGACTCAGCTGACGTCACAGACACAAACCAACATAACCAGTCCGAGATATGACTCACTCAAAAGAGCGCACAAGACAAGAATTAGGGTGAATGAACCCACAAAAAACCACGGACCTCAACAATAACCACAGCTGAAGAGGCAGGTTGAACGAGGCCGAATTTGGAATTTTTGTTTTGAAAACTGGAATTGGGATTGGAATGATTTCACACAGATGCAGACGTAATGAATGCGGTAAACACTTGGTTCAGTGAGTAACTACAATCCTTTTTTGCGGACGGCATTCGCCGCCTACCTAAGCAATGGGATGCTTTCCTGAATGCCTACGGCGACTTCTTCTGACCAACCCATGGTGCATAATTCATTCAAAATGAATGCTTTGCTTAATTCTACCACACCTGTTGATGTTTCTTTCATGCTTTTGTAATAAGGCCATTGATGTGTACTGAGATTATGGTGCTAGATTCATATTTTTATAGCTTAATCAGCATTTGAGATGTGATGTGGTCAATATCACACCAGCTGCTTTACTTTAAACAGAGACCAGCTATCTACATTTACTTCCCAAGACATTTCCTGGTACGCAGTTTAGACTGTGCTGACCTGGAAATCCAGGTCAATTTTTAAAATCTGCCTAAATATGAATTCAAACCAATGACCATAGACATCTCGCTAACAACTGCACTACTGCGGCTCCCAGGGTTTGGCTGTAGTCATTGTTTAATTTCTTAGTAAAAATTAGCACAGAACATGACAGATAAATAATATATAGCTTTCAATGAAATGTTTTAAGCTGTAAATGTATAGAATACAACGTTAATTAATTTTTGTAATTATTTTGACAATTAATGGATGGCAAACTGATAATCAGCATAAGTTAGGCGACTTCCGGTCCCCAGCATGGTGGTTAGTCATTAGTTAGTTAGTTAGTTAGTCGCAGTTCCAACTTCACAGCAACGGGTCGTCCCCATTATGCTCCATTCCTGTGCCAGTGAATATCACACAAAACGCTCCCCACTGCCCAATGTGAAAAGTGGAAAAGACAGGAGTCTCGACAAATAACAGCCCGCACAGATACACTGTGCATAATGCCGCCACCAGAATGTCAACACAATAGTCCCCCACAAAGCACCCAGTTCATTTCTGATGGAATCGGCAGTCATTTTCCCATCTGGATGTTTCCTAGATGTTCACCCACACAGTCCACGAAATACAGTTCATCGTCAATGGCAGTGGCAGTCAACCAGAAGCCCAGCAGCCACGCATTTCAGCATAAGGCAAAAACCGGTCAACTCTGGGACATAGCCATCTGCCATCGCTCCGAACATGCAGTCACGTTCCAAAAGACCTTGGGCAGATTCAAAAGCATTTCACACGAAACTCACAGCTCACAGTGTCGCGCCACGCACTCACTCAGTAGCAGGGCGACGGAACCATCAAGCCTCCTTAGTCGCCTCTTACGACATGCGTGGTAGGCTGCAGTGTTGCTATTCTTTGCTTCCCTTATGGGCCCCGGCAACACACGGGATAGTCATTGAACCACTACGGCCTCTGGAGTATTTATCTTTGTGGCTGCGGTTTGCATTTCGTATTTTCCTCATGTTGGACTGATATTATATGGTTCCGTCGCCTGCTACTGAGTGAGTGCGTGGCGCGACTCTGTAAGCTGTGATATTCACGTGGAATGCTTCTACATGTCTGCTTTTGTTGTGCAGTGACCTGCATGTTTGGAACTATGGCTATCGGCTGTTGCTGAATTGACTGATTTGCCTTTTCAGTTCACGGGTGCATTTTTCAGGAGACTCCTGGGAGTCTGCACTGGAGCTACGGAGTTTGTGCTTAATGCGACGCTTTCGGCGAGTCGCCCTGCGTATAGAGACAGAGCCATGTCAGAAAACCCAGGTCAATGAGGTCTTTCTGGTGACTGCCGATTCCATCGACGATGAACTGTCTCACTCTGACGTTTTTGTGTTGGCATTCTGGCGGCGGCATTATGCACAGTGTACCTGTGAAGGCTGTTGGATTGCCAAAACTCCTGTCTGTTCTACTTTTCACATTGGACAGCATTTTGTGTGATATTCATTGGCACAGGAGCGGAGCATAATGGGGACGCCCCGTTGCCGTGAAGTTGGAACCTCGACTAACTAACTAACTAACTAACTAACTAACTAACTAACTAACTAACTAGCATAAGTTATATATTTTAAGATTTCAATTTGAAAAATATTAACAGTTTAGTACTTACCCCCTTGCAATACAGATGCATTAGAGCCAGTGAAAGAGCAAGCATTTAAATTTTTGAGTTCCTGAATTTCACACCTGTTTAGCCAAGAAGAAAGAGCTTCAGCCAGAGCTCTAGTCCTCACAAATATAATACAACGGGTTGTGTTGCCTCTGTTAACAAGGAACTCTTTCAAAGTGTCTGCCAGAATCTGAAGATTTGGATTTCTGTCAACATGCTCGTGCAGCACAAATTCCTTCAGCTCTGATAAATAAAGATAGAATCTGATGTAAAATACAAACTGCTGCAAATCATTAATGGATTACATTAAAGAGATTGTAAAATATTTCTGCACATTTATTATTGTAAAGAGAAACAAAATAGAATCTGATGCCAGAAAGGTTAACCCTGTCAACAAATGCCCGCAGAAGTCGGATGTGTCGGCCTAACGGCGCAGGAACGCAGATCTGCTGTAAACAGGCACAGCGCAATCACGTCCGAAAAGCAGAAGAAGAAGAAGAAGAAGAAGAATCTGATGTAAAATATTTATTATTGTAAAGAGAAACAGAATAGAATCTAATGTAAAATACAAACTAGTGCAAATCTGTACTCGATTACATAAAATTTGACTGTTTAATATTTATAATAACAGTTATTATTTTTAAGAGAAATATGATATAATCTCATTAAAAATACAAACCACTGCACTAGTAAATTACATAAATTAGCGTAAAAATTGTCTCTGCATATGCTGACTGGCATGAGCGATCAAACTTCTCAGCACCTTGCGATCTCCAACAGCAGGTACCAATTTGTGCACTGTTATATTTCTGTGCCATGACAAACAGTGACAAGCTATTACGAATTTTCTCTTTTTCTTCCACAAATGTAAAGTGTGGAAGACAGTCGAGCCATGGACCAGGCTGATATTATGAATTCTCTACGAGAAGAGTGTCGTTTGCGAGAACCAAGTGAGGACTGCGAATCTACAACCATGGTCAGGCTGCGAGAACAGCAAGTTAAAAGAGGGGTGGCTAAACAAGAACACCATGCAGGAAGCCAAAGAAGATTAATAAACCAACACAGAACTGATGTAGTTAGCCGCTACACGCAGCAGGATTTACTGAGGAGGGGATCCGAGCACTTATGGACTGAATGTTTTGATGTGCAATAAGGATGATCTGTTGACTACCTAACTAACTTACTCTTCCACAAATCTTTCCAGTTATAACAATCTGTTCTACTTTTTGTTTTCTCATAATGTGGCCAAAAAAGATGAATGCCTTTTTATGATGTTTATGATAAGATGTTTTTGTGCTTTAGCCTTTTCAAAACATTTAGAATACTCATTTTGGCTGTCAAAGGAAATGTCAGAATTCTTCTGAACCTAATAAGGATTTTTTTTTTCTAGTTGATTAATTCCCAGGATTCACAACCATATTTCAAAAATTTCTGGTGCATGCTGGAAAGGTTTTGATAAAAGTTGGTTCTTGTTCTTCTGCGATCATCCAGAGTGTTTTTTCAGATGTAATTGTGTTGTGCCAAGTTTATGTGCGCCCTTAGGCCGACACATCCGACTTCTGCGGGTGTTTTGACCGGGTTAACCTTCCCAGGTGCTTCGAAGGACATTCCACTCTCACTCTGACGTTTTTGTGTTGGATCTGTGCCCTTAGGCCGACACATCCGACTTCTGCAGGTGTTTGTTGACCGGGTAAACCTTCCCGGGGGTTTCAAGGGACATTCGACTCTCACTGTTGTGGTGTCACCCACATCCCAGAATGGCCAAAGACATCACGGTCAACCCTCAAGGGAAGGCAGGGGCAGACCATGGGCATGCTGCACCATCCAAGGAGGCTTCCATACTTGCAGAGCCAACACATAGCGCTCTGGTACTGGGCTTACCCAAAGAATCATCACGTTCTGCGCATGGCTGCTTCACTTCCTCACTTCCTTATATTGGGCGTTTCGTTCACTACTAGCCGCTCCCCATGCTAACCAGGAATGGTCAGTCTGCAGACGACATCCACTCAGCAAGCTTTCGGTTCGGACTTTCCATGACTTCTGCGGGTGTTTTTTGACCGGATTAACCTTCCCGGGGTTTCTGAAGGACATTCCACTTGAGATCCAATTACGAGCTTTTTAACTGCAACAACTTTAATATATGCTATTGGAGCTGGAATTACCGCGGCTGCTGGCACCAGACTTGCCCTCCAATAGATCCTTGTTAAAGGGTTTAAAGTGTACTCATTCCAATTATGGGGCCTCGATAGAGTCCATTATTGGTATTTTTCTTGACTACCTCCCCGTGCCAGGAGTGGGTAAGTTGCAAGCCTGCTGCCTTCCTTGGATGTGGTAGCCATTTCTCATGCTCCCTCTCCAAAATCGAACCCTGATTCCCCATTACCCGTTGCAAACATTGTAGGTATGTCACGTACCATCGACATTTGATAGGGCAGACATTTTAAAGATGCGTCGCCGGCACGTAAGGCCATGCTATCAGCAAAAAGTTATCCACAGTCACCAGTGGGAACGCCGCTCCCCGTAAAGGGCAATGACGATTGGTTTTGAACTAAAAAAAGTGCTCTTTCTGCGAGGGTCGGAGCTTGGTAAGCATGTATTAGCTTTAGAATTGCCGGTTATCCAAGTAGGATTGTGTCATCTAAGGAACCTAGACTGATTTAATGAGCCATTCACAGTTTCACCGTGAGATAGTGTGAACTTAGACATGCATGGCTTAATCTTTGAGACAAGCATATGACTACTGGCAAGATCAATCAGATATCTATCCCACAGATGAACTATTCACGCACATGCAGGTCAAGAGTAGCAATTGCTCAACGCACTCCCTCGGTACCCGGTGATACATGCAAAACCACTGGACGCCTACCGATGAGCTTTCAAGTTATGCCAGGCAGGACTGACCGAAAAGCTATGCCAGCTTACTGACTGCAGGCCCACTCATCAAGAGAGAGTGAGCGTTTATCAGACTTTGTCGAATGGTCCTACAAAAATTGATCTTTCGCCCGCTCAAACCATTACTCCGGCTCGCGCTGCGGTCACTTTCTCGAAATGCTTGCCTCGCTAACTTTGTCGGCTGGGAAGTTCCCGATTGGGTGCACCTCACACAGCCACCCGAGACAACGAACGCTTGATGTGGGACTGCTCTTGTGAACCAGATCAGCCCTCATGGTTTTACTTCTCCTTCTTCAGCAATCAACATTTGCTAAGTAGCCGTTCCGTCATGGGTCATGAACAGGACATTTTATTGAGGTCTTCAATGGTTCCCCCAGAGTTTGTATCGAAGGGTTGCTTCTCTGGGCCAGATGTCCTCTCTCTGTCCAATATAGTTTGGGCAGTCTTGTAGGATATGATCCGGGGTTTGATTTAGTGCTCCACAGCTGCAGTTAGCAGGGTCAGTGACAAAATTTGGTGCTCCACAGCTGCAGCTAGCACTAGCAGAGTCAGTGACAAAATTTGGTGCTCCACAGCTGCAGCTAGCACTAGCAGAGTCAGTGACAAAATTTGGTGCTCCACAGCTGCAGCTAGCACTAGCAGAGTCAGTGACAAAATTTGGTGCTCCACAGCTGCAGTTAGCAGGGTCAGTGACAAAATTTGGTGCTCCACAGCTGCAGCTAGCACTAGCAGAGTCAATGACAAAATTTGGTGCTCCACAGCTGCAGATAGCACTAGCAGAGTCAGTGACAAAATTTGGTGCTCCACAGCTGCAGCTAGCACTAGCAGAGTCAGTGACAAAATTTGGTGCTCCACAGCTGCAGCTAGCACTAGCAGAGTCAGTGACAAAATTTGGTGCTCCACAGCTGCAACTAGCACTAGCAGAGTCAGTGACAAAATTTGGTGCTCCACAGCTGCAGCTAGCACTAGCAGAGTCAGTGACAAAATTTGGTGCTCCACAGCTGCAGATAGCACTAGCAGAGTCAGTGACAAAATTTGGTGCTCCACAGCTGCAGCTAGCACTAGCAGAGTCAGTGACAAAATTTGGTGCTCCACAGCTGCAGCTAGCACTAGCAGAGTCAGTGACAAAATTTGGTGCTCCACAGCTGCAGCTAGCACTAGCAGAGTCAGTGACAAAATTTGGTGCTCCACAGCTGCAGCTAGCACTAGCAGAGTCAGTGACAAAATTTGGTGCTCCACAGCTGCAGCTAGCACTAGCAGAGTCAGTGACAAAATTTGGTGCTCCACAGCTGCAGCTAGCACTAGCAGAGTCAGTGACAAAATTTGGTGCTCCACAGCTGCAGCTAGCAGAGTCAATGACAAAATAAAAAATCAAAAAGGCTTATGAAATTAAGAATGCTTGCCCAATCAATCATTTAATGTTGAGGCTTAAAATATGTTATTTCCTCCGAAGTCGGAGAGTGTCTGCCTGTATGGAGGGGGAACCACCAGTCTGCACACCAATAAGCCAGACATGGGACAATGTACAGGTCCTATATGACATCACACTGATGTTGGACAACAGGATGCCTTCATCCGACATACAGGACTTCGCGTTGGAGCTCAAGCCAATGAACACAAGCAAGCAAGCAAGCAAAATATGTTATATTACTTCGAATAGATAAAAATCTGTATATTGGGAAATTAGAACCCCTTAGGTCGCCCATTACAGACGTTAAAAACATAACTCCTTGAAATACTAAATGTCACAAAAAATGTATACTATTTTACCTTCTGGTATACCTAAATTATTAAGTTATATACTTAAGTATAAATTATTATCTACTTCGAGGTGTTAACTGTTAATTATAAATTTTGACAAGTTGTGAATATGCACACTGATGCATTGTTGGATCATAAACATAATATCAGTGATCATGCCCAAATCTGATATTTATAGAACACTAGCTGACCCAGCCCGGCTTCGCCCAGCCCTTAGCGGGGATCTATCTGTTTGTCTGTCTGCTTGTCTGTCTGTCTGACCCCACCCGGCTTCACCCAGTCCCTGGTGGGGAGCATCTCATTTAATTCATATAAGTAGTCATATAAGCTTCCGTTCCCAACTATCTGTCTGTCTGTCTGTCTATCTGTCTGTCTAACCCGGCTTCACCCAGTCATTGGTGGGGAGCATCTCATTTAATTCATATAAGTAGTCATATAAGCTCCCGTTCCCGACTATCTGTCTGTCTATCTATCTGACCCGGCGCGGCTTCGCCCAGCTCCTGGCGGGGAGCGTCTCATTAAATTCATATAATAAAAAATAATTAACTTAAGAATGTCCTTCCACACACCATCCATTATTTTTAATGAAAACTAATCACCTACATGACTGTAGATAACTTCTTTAAACATAAAAAGATGAGTTAGAAAATTTTCACTATTTAAATAGATGCATTATTTTTATGAAAACTTTGAAAATGCCTTAAAGATTATAACTCATATGCCTGTAAATAACTGTAGACAAAGAGTTTATAAATCTTTGAAAACAATGCAACAATCTATATATAAAATATATAGCAATGCTATTAAAAGTTATGCCCCTTGAAATAACTTTTCTTAAGTTAAGTCCCCTCGCTATATATAAATGATAATGTAAATTTAAATATTAAATTTTAGTAAGTAAATAGCTGATTGTACACTAACAAACTATGACAGTTGGCTGCACGGGAATGAAAAGAATACATGCAGAAAATTTCATCTCAATCGGATGGACCGTTATCGAACGCATCAAATACATCCCTACACACATACATACAACGTCTTTTATATATATAGATTTTTGGATCTTCTTCTTCTTCTTCTTCTTCTTCAGCGTTCCGAGCCATTGAGGTTCTTTCCTGCAGATACAATCCATCTCCATTCGTCTCTCTGGTGGACCCTCTCTTGCCAGTTGTTGATTCCAAGTGCTTGTAAGTCTGTATATGTATTATCTCTCCACTGTCTTCTTGGTTTACCTCGGGGTCTACGGTCATTTATTTCCTGAGTGTAAGCGAGTTTTGTTTCCCTATTATCTTCCATTCTTTCTATATGCCCCAGCCATTGTAGTCTATTAGCCTTCATGATACCAGTGATTAGCGGGGACTTAAACAGATCATAAATGTCTTTGTTACTTCTTCTTTTCCACTCTCCACTTTGTGTATCCCTAATGGGTCCAAAGATACGTCTTAAAACTTTGTTCTCAAAGGATCATAAACATAATATCAGTGATCATGTCCAAATCTGATATTTATAGAACATCTTCCATTGCGGCAGATTCTAAAAGCTGACCTAGGATCCCAGGTTGACCTAACCTAAAATGGGCACCAGAAAATGTCTGGGGATGTGAAGGCGGCCAGGGTGATATTTACCGCTTCACTCCTGGAGTGCCAACTGCTCTATACAAATATGGATCTAGCACCATATGCCTGATATACCTAAGGTCTGTAAAAGGTTCCTTTCCTAACCTTTAATAGTCGCTTAAAAGTCGACAGGGTCGACTTCATTGCACCGGGTTTTATCCCATTTGGCTCGGTCTCTTTCCGCAGCATGGAAAGCGTCACACAAAGCATGAACTCCATAGCTCTAGCGACGACCCACAGGAATCTCAGAAAAATTTAACTCGTGAACCGAAGGACACGGCCAGGAATTGAACCCACAACCTTTGGAGCCCGAGTCAAACGGCTTGACCACTTCGCCATGGAGACTCCTTACCTTTATTTTACTTATCTTTATTTTATGTAGCCGGCTTCCTGGCCTAGAGGTTAGCACTTTTCTCCGTAATCTTGTATATTCTCGTAAGTAACATGATGACGGTGAGAATCAGCAGTGGTTCGAATCGCGTCGGTAACTTAGGGGTATGTGAGCTGGCCGCTCAGAAAGCAATGGCAAACTACTGAGCGTAATCTTGCCAAGAAATCAACAATCAGCTAAAAGATGCTGATGTTGACAGCAATGTCCTGTAAAGGATATGCAAACAATTTTAATTTTAATTTGTTATTTTACGTACCAGAAAAATTGTCATAAAAAGCATTTTCTTCATCAGTGCGTTTCACATGTACTTGTAGATCCTGAAAACACCTTTCCAAATATTCCATGACATCTTTCAGCTCAACAAGATCGTAAGTCTCAAGAGCGAAATGGAATCCCTAAATTTAAAGACATAAATTTATGTTAACCATCTGAAAGATATCTGGTCCATATTCAGAACAGAAATGATATTAAAAAATGGGGAAAAAATCAAATGTAATATTTTCCAATACATCAAAGTTTCATAGAAAATAAACATTTAAAAAAAAAAATTTCCTAAAGCGTTTTCCAGCTAGGGGTTTGTGGTGTGATAGCGCCGTCGCATTTTGTAGGTCTGAGAGCAAGGATAAATAGATGGTCAATCTTTCCCTCTTTTTAGCAAGTGATGAGCCCAGAAGTCGAACCCATGTCCGACCATGCTCAGTGCAGTTTCTTATCAACTTGACTAACACACTAGCTAAAGAATATCAATCTTAATCAAAATTACTGAGACAATGAAAAACCACTACAACTGATGAAGTCAAGAGTATTAATAATAATAAAATTATTTACATTTAATACATTTAAAGAATTATTTATTCAGCTACACATTTGCAAACAATAATTTTCATAATTGCTATACTCAGATGTTTTCAGTTTCATGGGTAATAATTAAATAATGACCTTGCTAGAGTTGAGCTGATAGGTTCAAATTCACATCAAGATAGATGTTTTTTTAATTGACCTGGACTTTCAAGTGGGTACCAGGAAATATCTTGAGAAGTAAAGACAGGCAGCAAGTCTCTATTTATATACCCTAATTACGTTAATTGTCTTCCTTTGATCTCATTCAGCGATGTTTCAGTAATGTTTTGATCAGTACTATAATAAGTTCTATAATAATTACTTAATACTATTTTCAGTAAAACCTTAAAATGGGTTACTATATTAAATATTTATTGGAAGTATTTGTAATTGATAACACTTACTAGGAGGTACTGGATAATTTTCACTGTGAGTCTAACAAACATGTCTCTTTCTGCATCTGTGAGTGGTACACATTTTGCAGTAGTCATCATCTTAATAGCCCACTGCTCATATTCTTGTAACTTCTTATTAGCAGGCGCCACGTTTGCTACGCCATTTAATTCAGCATTATTCAGTCCTGCAATAAGAAGAATTTATATATATACATATGAATGCACACCACAGGTGAACAGATAGCAATACACACTTGTACATAAATATGCGTGCCCCTTCCCTCACTCACTTAACCAATTAACCCATATTCCACCCTTGACTCTCTTTTAATACAGCTAAGCAATTCTGGACCCACTGTTATAATAGCCATGAAATCTATGGCTCGATATGTATGAGTTATACTTGAGTTCAAAGCGAGTGAGCGCCAAACAAAAATCATAGACACAACATATAATATACTGATAAAACTCACCATGTATAAACAGAACCACAACTCACAAGCAAAGATAAATGCAATCAATCTAATCATTAGTGTGTATTTCTGAAAGTATGAGACAACAAACTGAAGCTGTATCACACGATCACACATGATCTTATATACACAGACAAGACATTTTGTATCATACGTGACCTTCCATACAGACAACAAGACATTATTTATCTTATCACACATGACTATCCATAAACATACAACAAGATATTATTGTATCATATATGACCTCCCATACAGTCAACAAGACCTTATTGTATCACACGTGACCTTCCATACACAAACAAGACATTATTGTATCACACGTGACATTCCATAAGCAGACAACAAGACATTATTGTATCACACGTGACCTTCCATAAACAGACAGCAAGACCTTATTGTATCACACGTGACCTTCCATTCACAGACAAGACATTATTGTATCACAGTGACCTTCCATACACAGACAACAAGACATTATTGTATAACAGTAACCTTCCATACACAGAAAACAAGACATTATTGTATCACAGTGACCTTCCATACACAGACAACAAGACATTATTGTATCATACGTGACCTTCCATACACAGACAACAAGACATTATTGTATCACAGTAACCTTCCATACACAGAAAACAAGACATTATTGTATCACAGTGACCTTCCGTACACAGACAACAAGACATTATTGTATCATACGTGACCTTCCATACACAGACATCAGGACATTATTGTATCACAGTAACCTTCCATAAACAGACAACAAGACATTATTGTATCACACGTGACCTTCCATAAACAGACAGCAAGACCTTATTGTATCACACGTGACCTTCCATAAACAGACAACAAGACATTATTGTATCACACATGACCTTCCATACACAGACAACAAGACATTATTGTATCACACGTGACTTTCCATAAACAGACAAGACCTTATTGTATCACACATGACCTTCCATACACATACAACATACTTCTTATATAGACTCCCATTTGCCTCTCAAGCCTATGCATGATCTCAATAATTCTCTGGACAGCAACATCATCTCTACGATGACTCAGTCTCCTTGTCACTGAAATTTATGGGAGAAAAACAATGTATGTTAATCGTCAGATTATCTTCACTGCACATTGAACCTTTAAGTCAACAGATCCTCTCCTCAGTATACCACATAGTGTTGTTAAGTACGGTTTAAAATAAAATAGTTATTTGCATATCCTTTACAGGACGTTTGCAGTCAACACCAGCATTTTTTTGCTTTTGTTGATGTCTTGGCAAGTTTACGTTCAGTAGTTTGCCATTGCTTTCTGAATGGCCAGCACCCATACCAATTCATAGAACACCAGCGCAAAGCGGTCTGCTGCCAAATTGTGCGCAGCTTTGTTTCTAATGCGGGTATACAGGATTACGAACCGTGTCCGCAACCCCTTCGCCATGGAGACCGACAGATAAGTACAGTAAGACAAGTAATAATGGTAACTTAAAATATAGTCTGTATGGTGGCAGTTCCCACATGCCACTGTGTGCCCTTGGGAGTCAAATAGGTAGACATGTATTATTAATTCTAAACTATTTTGTTTTATTAGTTCTCATGTACTAGTGTTTGGGACGATTCATTCACAAAAAAATTAATATCTCCACTTTATTAATTGACATGACAAGTGGTTTTTGAGGACAATGAGATATACCATGAACAGGGGAAAAAAACAAGTAAAAGTCCTTCAAGAAAAAAATGAACATCA
Source organism: Cepaea hortensis (assembly GCA_963921405.1). Classification (NCBI taxonomy): domain Eukaryota; kingdom Metazoa; phylum Mollusca; class Gastropoda; order Stylommatophora; family Helicidae; genus Cepaea; species Cepaea hortensis. The sequence continues at coordinate 59,011,556 of OY992878.1, read as the reverse complement.
TAAACTATTAGTGAAATTAGACGTAGACTGTCAAGAATTTATGGGCGAAAAAAAAATTTCAAGACTGTAATAATTGGCACAATAAATGGGAAAAGAGTGTAGGGAAAGCAAAGAGATAAATATCTGGATGGTTTAGTCACAGGGCATAATTGAAATAAGAACACAAACCCGACCCAAAACTCTGAAGATCATGTGAGATGACAAACCATGACCGCCCATGCTTATCCTCATGGCACATGATGATGGTGATAATTAATGTAGCACAAAGTAAGAAGAATACAAACTTACATTCAGTTGCTACAGGAACAATTTCTCTGAGCTCATCTTTATGTTCTTCCACTGTAGATATTGTAGAAACATCCAAGTTTCCACATATTCTCAGTATATTGTCCCTTGCTGTATTTAAACTCTCAGCCTTTTCAATTCCTATAGATGCTGTCAAACCAACAATCTGTGTACAGAATTGAGACCTCATGAAAGCTTAGAAAAACATTAATTTATCATCATCATCATTAATTTATTATACATTAATTTAATTGATTCAGTGCCACAGGTAACATATTGCCATATGTAAACTCCTATTTGAAGGAGGGTAGAATATTGCCATACTAGGGTCATTGTGTTATTTGTTTTAATTCATGGTATCTTCAACAATTTCAATGCTCAGTAAATGGAAATTTGCATTGTAATACTTGTTCTTCAACAATTACAATGCTCAGTAAATGGAAATGTGCGTTGCAATACATGTTCTTCAACAATTACAATGCTCAGTAAATGGAAATGTGCGTTGCAATACTTGTTCATGTGATTGTGTAGCATGTTTAGTCTAAACCTACCATTTCCTTGGCACTGAATCAGTTCACACCAATGTATTAATTCATTCTCTACCAAGCACGACACCTTATGTTAGCTGTTTAATACCAATATTATACAACATGTACCTTTCTTAACTTGTTCTGGACTGTAAAATTGATACTTTCATACACTCAATCTTGATTAACACTTTAACTCATTCTGCTCCAGTTACTCTGACTTAATGTGTTCTGGTTACTTATGTCACTGGCACCTTTCCGTCTTGACAGACGTCTTGACATTGTGCTTCAAAAAAGGCTTAATAACTGCAACCAATGGTGGTGGCGAGTGTGGCTGATAAGGCCAATTCGTGCTGTAAATGTTCGTCCACAGTGGATGCATGTGAAAACATGGTCATTTCCACCATCATGCATCTTCTTACGTCTCTCACGCTCTGTGTGTGCTTTATCTGCAATCATTTTCTCTTTTGTCTTTATTCCATTTCTGATAGTTGCCCTCCATGCAACACGTTCAGTGGCGACTTGCTCCCAATGTGCATTATCAATGTCTGTATGAATCATGTCCCGCTTACACACATCTTTGTATCGTAGTAGAGGCCGACCCTGAGATCTCTTACCCATCTGTAATTCACCAAAAAAGATGTCCTTTGGTATTCTACCATCATCCATCCTCCTAAGATGTTCTATCCATCTAAGTCTACGAAGACTGAGCATGGAATAAACCATCACACAACCTGATCTTTCCAATACTTCAGTATTTGTGATTTTGTCTTGCCACTTAATACCAAGAATTCTTCGCAGACACCGCATATGAAAGCTAATTACTGCACATGTTTCTCATAATTAATATATTACTTTCCCAGCTGTAAGAGAAATGTCAGGAACAGAACTCCGAAATGTTCTCCACTTTCATTGACCTTATCAAGATGCAATTGTTGTACACAGTGAGCAGCTGGGGTTGGAATTAAATTGTAGGAAGCCACAGGTTATGGTCGTCACTAGGAAGAACGAAGTACCACAATGTAATATACAAGTAAATGGGAATATTCTTCAACAAGTGAATCAGTACAATTATCTCGGAACAGTCATAACATCTGATGGGAGATGCCTTGAAGAGATTAGAACAAGAATCGCCATGGCAAAAGTAGCCTTTAGCAAGATGAAAAACATTCTGACCAATAAAAAGATGTCAATTGAAACGAGAAAAAGAGTGTTAAGGGGATACATTGAGCCTGTTCTTTTGTATGTATGGGAAACTTGGACAATGTGCAGTCAAGCTGAAAAACATCTGATGGCTGCAGAAATGTGGTTTCTGAGGAAAATGCAAAGAATACCATGGACAGACAGAAAAACCAATGACCACGTACTACAGGAGACAAATGAAAATCGTAAATTGATTAGAGAAATTAGACGTAGACAGTCAAAATTTTTTGGACATGTTATGAGAAGAAATGGATTGGAGAACTTAGTGACAACTGGCAAGATCGAAGGGAACAGACCAAGAGGAAAATACCTGGATGGCTTGGCCATATGGCATGGACGAGACAGGTACACTGAGCTGATCTACGACACTGGTGATCGAGTGAAATGGCGAGTCATGACCGCCCACGCTTTCCGGCATGGCACATGATTGATTAATTGACCAAGACGTTTGATAAAGTCGGCAGAGGACTGGAAGATTATGGCAAAATATGGCTGTCCACGATAGTTTGTCCAAACTATGCGGCTCTTTCATGATGGTATGCAGGCAAGAGTACAGGAAAATGGTTAACTGTCTGATTCCTTTCCTGTCACCAATGGAGTGAAGCAAGGATGTTTCCTGGCACCAACACTCTTCAGCATCATGTTTTCAGCTATGCTGACGAATGCCTTCGAGAACAATGACATTGGAATAGACATCAACTACCACATGGATGGAAAGTTGTTCAATCTCAGAAGGCTGAAAGCTAAAACCAAAATTGACAGCGACACCATCAGAGAGCTCCTGTTTGCTGATGATAGCGCTCTATATGCCAACTCAGAGGCAGACATGCAACACAATGTTTCAGCTTTCTCATATGCCTGTGCCAACTTTGGTTTCAATATCAACTTGGAGAAGACTGTAGTTATGTACCAGCCAGTTCCAGGGAATAATCACACCATGCCGAATATCAAAGTGAATGGTCATAGACAAGTGTTGTGGACAAACTCGTCTAAATTTGGCAGCACTGTGTCACAAGCTGCCACAATTGATAATGAAGTGAATGCAAGAATCTCCAAGGCCAGCGTGGCCTTTGACAGACTGTACAAGAATGTATGAGACAGAAATGGAATAAGCCTGCAAACAAAGCTGAAAGTCTACAAAGCAGTTGTATTATCCACACTGCTATATGCTTGTGAAACCTGGACTGTTTATCAGCGACATGCTAGGAAATTAAACCACTTCCACACAGTCTGCCTTAGGAAGCTATTGAAGATTAAATGGCAAGTTAAGATCCCAGACACTGAAGTCCTAGAAAGAGCATCCATGCCCTGTATCCACACTCTACTAATGAAGAATCATATTCGCTGGGCTGGTCACTTAACTCGCATGCCAAATCACAGGCTCCCTAAACGAATTTTTTACGGTGAGTTGCGTTGTGGTAAACAATCCCAAGGTGGCCAGAGGAAACGCTTTAAAGACACTCTGAAAATCTCACTGAAAGCTTTTGGAATTAGTTGAGTTGAGTCAAGAACCGACATCACTGCACTCAGGACATTCCCATATGTAAAGCTTTTGGAATTCATCATTAAACCTGGGAGACTGCTGCCAAAGACCAAAATTTGTGGTGTACATCATTATGCAAGGGTGCAGTCACTTGTGAAGGAACCAGGACTGCAAGAGCTGTGAAGAAAAGGCTGGACAGAAAAACCACTGCAGGAGATCCTCCTCCTGGAACGCCAAGCATTCTTTGTCACATTGTCAAAGAACATTTTGAGCCCAAATGGCCTTACCAGCCATCTTAGAACCCACGGCTCCATACTTTCAACCCCACTGGATGAAATGAATGGTCATCATCATTCTTGATGGACAAATAACAACATATTACTTTCCACTGGTAGACAGAGCCCATTAAAAGGAATTTGTCTAGAGGAAGCTAACCTTACACAAATGGATGCCGAAATCCCACCTACTGACTGACCTGTGAGGTGCAAAACTAGGGGTGAAGTATTTCCCCCAAAATAGAATCAAAGAAGAAGAAGAATATATTACACTCTGCCAGGTATGTTGTGTAGTTTGTTGTATTCTTCTGAATAAATGTGACCTTATGGTATGGTTAAATGTGTAAATGATTAAAAATTATGTGGCCGCAATAACAACATGTAGTAAATAAAATGGCCACCGAGCACCTTTCAGTTCGAAATGTCTGATCTATACCACAGTTTCAAGAGTGGTTTATAGAATCTGTGTATGTGCAAACAAAATTATAGGTGCCAGATACCTACTACAGTATTACTCAACTTACAGTACTGAATGTAAACAAATGTGGCATCAACCAATTTCTTCCACCTAAAACTGTAAGATGGTGTCAGGAACCTGAAACTAACTACTGGTTATACTGAAGTCATTAACATGGAGATCTGAGTGCAAACAAGACAGAAGGAGAACAATATCTGTCATACATATGGCATCTACCAATACAGTTTGACCTGCATAAATAAACTAATATATTAACTTGTTCAATGTTGTGTTCTTCAATTTTGAGCTTTAGTATTTGATAAAGTACATTAAACGACCCTTTTACAGGCCCCGTGGCAAATTTTGTATTTGGTAGGTAAATAAAGAGTTAATAAAATAAAATTAAAAGTAAATAAAATTAATAGTTAATTTAAGAATCAACATCGGGACATTCCCATACATGCTCAATCAGTTTATAAAAAGCCACCATGTTGATTATTCCATTAGCAGTAAGTGAAATAAAGGTTCATTATTCCATTAGCAGTAAGTGAAATAAAGGTTCATTATTCCATTAGCAGTAAGTGAAATAAAGGTTCATTATTCCATTAGCAGTAAGTGAAATAAAGGTTGATTATTCCATTAGCAGTAAGTGAAATAAAGGTTCATTATTCCATTAGCAGTAAGTGAAATAAAGGTTCATTATTCCATTAGCAGTAAGTGAAATAAAGGTTCATTTTCACTTGCCTTCAGGCTTATAAGGCATATGCTGCCGGCCCTATATTTTAACAGACCAGTTAAGGGGAGATGTGGTAAATAACATATCCCAACTGTCTTTACTTCCCAGGACATTTCCTAGTACTCACTTTAGGCCAGGTCAACCAGGAAGTCAAAAAACATTTAAAAAATCTTCGTAACTGATTCAGTGCCAAAGGATTGTATATCGCCAAATGTGACCTTCCATTTGGACAGTGTGACATAATAGATGGTCTCCCCTCTAGTTTTGCTTACCTTAAGGTTAAGATGGTATTTTTCATTATATATATATATAGCTAGAAAAAAACGATCTTTTCCCTATTTTCCTATGTATTAGATATCTATAGATATGCATGTATCATTGGCGAGAATTTAATCTCCTGTAAACCTAGTGAATATTCTAGTGTTTGTAAACTATATATTATACAGTATATTATAGAACTATTAGTTGTGCATGCCTTCTGCCCCAGCACAAGTTTGGCTGAATAACATATTCAGTTTTGGCCTGCGAACCTGGTGGCAACACGAGAATCTGCATAGCCAGTTGCCGTCAGCTGGCAGATCGTCCATTTTGATGATGGACCCGAAGCGGTGAGGACACAGGAGCCGATACTAGCTTTAAAAAGACACCTTGAAACAAAATAATCCAGGCTTTAGTTAGCCTATATTTGGGAAAAACAAATTGAAACCCAAGATTAATGTTTATACTGCTAGTGGCACTGTTCCCCCGTGGAGAGGTTTAATCACCACAATTTGGAAGGTATGTTGCTTTAATTAATTAGTACGAATTTACATGTATATATTTACCGGTATTTGTAGTGTAGATTCAGGGTGAACTAAGCGATAACTAATGTTAGAGAACAGGGATCGTAAATTACAGCCGGAATAAATATATAAATAATGGAGATGCTGATTATACTAAGACCAAAACAGAGGAATGAAGAATGAAGGGAACGGCGACACAAAATGGCGAAATATAGCAGGATTATCTATCTGCATATATAGCAGGATGACTATCGAAGAATGGTCAGACAATGAAGCTTGATATTTAACTAGGGAGTATATAATATATACTAGAATATATTATCGCCAGTGGAGAATATAATTATAGAATGAGAGGGGTAATTCGGAGGAATAAATGGTGATAGGAAATACTGATTAATTAATTGTGAAATAATTCTTTCACATAGTCTTCTGGAGACCATGCGTGTCAGAGGTCACCTCATGACAGCATGGGACAGGCCTTCCATTCACATCAGTATCCTTGTTTCAACGCAGTCCTTCACTGCCTACCCTCTACATCTAAGTTAATACTTCAACCTCCTGTAGAATTTAATTTGTGTGTTTCGGGAATGAATCAGAATTATAATTTACAATACTGCTTCATGTGCTGAGATAGAATCTGTGTGATTCATAATATATGTTCGTACTTTGTCAAGTGAATGTAATTTGTGTGCTTCATAATCTATGGTGTTCCTTCGTCGATTGAATGTACTCTGTATGATTCATAATCTGTGGTGTACTTCAAATGAAGGGAATCTGTGTCATTCATAATCTATGTTCATACTTCGTCACGTGAATGTAATCTGTGATTCATAATCTATGGTGATACATTGTCAAGTAAATATAATCTGTGTGAATTATAATTGATGTTCGTGTTTCATAGTTAAATGTAATCTGTGGGATTTATACTCATTGTGTACACTTCATAGGTTAAATGTAATTGGTGTGATTTATAATATATGTGAATGCATCATAGTAAGAATGTTGTAGAGTGTGATCAGACTCAGAAATATACATTGATGTGTCAGTGTCTGTAGACTGGAATACATGTGCATCTGAATCTGATGAGATTGATAATATGTGACTGAGGAAAATAGTAGTTGTACACTTTAGCCATTTGTCCTGTGTGTGGTCATAGCACTAGTGATGTGTCTGTGACAGAGGTGAGTCGTGTGATGCTAGTCGTGTCTGAATATGAGACTGAGAGCGAGAGGTGCAGTGAGTGTCTCCTGGGTGTAGGACAAGCATTCACTGGTTCTGTTTTTTTATGATTAACTTCCAGAAGTTCTGCACCTTCATCGGTGGTATCATTGAGCCATCAACCAGCAGCAACGAATACGTACCTGACTTGAACACCCTGTTTATGGCCGGAGAGTGTGAATCAGCAACTTGCCTGTGAGCATCATCCGAGTCGACAACCTGCGAGCCTAGTCATGAGCTAAGTGACCAGCTCAACGTCTGACACCATAACCCAGCAATTCAGTTTATGATTTTCCATGCAGATACCGTAGCTAGACTACAGATACTTGTCCAGCCATTTCACATTAAATGTTATTGTTATATTTTACACTGTAACCAGCCACTAGTTTGTTATAAGTTAAGGATTAATATTAAGAGATTGCGAGTGGAGTAATGAGAGGTGTAACTATATATATGTGTACTTTTTCTCCGTGTTGTGAGAATGGTTCAGTAAAGGGGGCTCTTTTATTTTTGCAGGCATTCGTCGCCAGATTCCTTATGCCTACTGTCTAGAATACTAGTATGGTTGTTCGCTTTACCTATCTGTGCCTGAACACTGTCTGACGACTTGGTCATTCCTGGGACTGTTCCAAATCATGCATCCTAGTTCGAGCCATTTCGGCCTCTTCTTCGGCAGTGATTAGTCTTTCAGAATTCTGAAAGTCTATTGGTTGCTATTTCTGATCCTTGTCTATCAAAATAGTCAACATTACGCTACAGACAGAAGGACACCATACTAGGTTTACCATATTACTTGTTTTGTTTCGTGGTATCTTCAGCAATTTCAATGCCCAGTGAACGGAAATTTACATGATAATACTTGTTCATTTGATTGTGTAACATGTTTGGTCCAGACCTACGTTTTATTTGGCACTGAATCAGTTAAATGGGGATTTGAACACGTAACCGCCGGGCTAGCAGGCAAGTTTACTAGCCACTGCCCTACCACAATTCACACTGCTTGATAAGTTCTAGTAATACTTCCAGTATCACATAGGATATGTGAGTAATACTCAGGGTAATTTTGTTTTACAGAATTATTTCACTTAAATGGTTTTTACCTGAGGCAGGCTGATGTTCAACCGTTTGCCTTGTGATCTTGCTTGACAAAGCTGGTCTTTGGTCTTATGATATGAACTCATAAGAGTATTGTATGGCTCTCCCTTTCGTGTGTGGTGGCATTCATCAAACACTATTAGTGAGAACACCCCGAGATCTGACAGCAGGTTTCTGTTGAGATGGTTTTCCAGTATCATTGGCGTCATTACTACAATATGGCAATGAGGCAAGAGCAAATGGAGGCTCATGTTGTTCTGTCTGTCACCAGTGATAAGTGTCACCTGGAGAGTGATAGTAGTAACAAATGCTCAACATTACAGCTGATTATTAATAATGTGGATATAAAGAAAGATAAAAGTAAGCAAGACACATTTGAAACAATAGTTTCATTGCACTTGTTCTTTTTTTCTTACGATCTTAACTAATGTTGAATAATACCAAGATATACAATTATTTTAAAGCTCTTTCCAACAATATTTACATTTTCTAACAAAGTTTGCAACTGTTCTTTATTTATTCGACAACAGTACACAAGCACTGTTTTCTTCTACTTCTCTTTTTATTAATGTGGAAATATAGAAAGATAAAAATTAAGACACATTTGAAACAATAGTTTCATTGTACTTGTTCTTTTTTGCCTTCAATCTTAACTAATGTTGGATAATACCAAGATATACAATTATTTAAGGTCTTAGTCAGATATGACTGAGCTACCGTATGACAGCAGACGGTACTACCTGCTTTCTGTTAGCGCCAAATGTTGGGCGGCGCTTACCAAACCCGACATCCCACATTGTGCCAACGGCTTCGGGTGGAAGAGCGCAACTGGGAGGGTACAAGCCTTATCCTAGTGCGAAGAAATGCAGCCTAAAGACAAAATGTTATGGCAGGGTAGACAAGGTCCTAAGCCTTGGTTGGCAGCTGGTCTAGGATCAAAGCTCAGACAGGCGGACAGTTAAAGCATTGCTTTGCTGATCCAGCAGATTCTGCAGCTTGTCTTGTTCCAGGTGTATTGGTGTTACCTTTCCTCTGGAGTGAACTAGGCAGGCCGAGAGAGGGATCATGCTGCATGGGCAACATATGGTTTCTATATTTTATCCCAGGCTTTGTGCTATGGAGAGATATAGCTCCATCCCTGGTCTTAACCGGTCTCAGAATCAAAGCGAGAGATAGCAGTTACAAGTTATAAGTCCTTGTCAATTGGCTTAGACATGGGGCGCCACGGGTTGCCTCTGATGATGTGTCGTTGATCAGCTACCGCCCGCCTCAAGCTGAGCATCCCCCAGCCAATTGGGTGCTGATCCACCACAGCCTGCCTGCTTCAATGGGTGCCTGGGGCTAGGACAAAATCTGAATCGCAGGCTGTAAAACCTATGCACCAGATACTACTAAAAAGAAAAATAGAAACTTCAAGCTATGGCTTGCAACCTGGAACGTAAGAACCATGTGTCTAGTATTTTCCACTGACCTGACGAATATTGACGATGTGAGAAAAGAAAAACGGCCGTGATTGATGCCGAACTCAATTGTCTTAACATTGATATTGCTAGCCTGCAGGAGACTCACCTCGCTGAGGAAGGGTCATTCAGGGAAAACAGTTACACCTTTTTTAGGAAGGGTAGAAGGCAGGCAGGGAAAAGGCAACATGGTGTGGGCTTTGCAGTGAAGAATTTGCTACTGGGAATGATTGAAATTCCAGCTGGAGGTAATGAAAGACTATTATCCCTGCGCTTGGCAGCCTCTTGTGGTTTTGCCACCATTATCACTGCATATGCACTGACACTCACTTCCCCTGATGATGTTAAGGATTCATTCTATGAGGAGTTAGACTCTGTGATCAAGGCAGTTCAAAAATCAGACTACATTTATATGTTCGATGATTTCAATGTTCATGTGGGCAAGGACTCTAGTTCATGGTCAGTGTGCCTTGGAAAATACAACATCGGTCGCATGAAGGAAAATGGGCAAAGACTGCTGGAGCATTGCACCAGAAACGACCTATGTATTACAAACTCCTTTTTTAAAACAAAAGAGCTGCATAAGCTCACATGGAAACATCCAAGATCCGGCTATTGGCATCAGCTGGACTTCATCATCACACGGAGACAACATCTTAACCATACATCATTAACTCAAAGTTACCATAGTGCTGACTATGATACAGATCATTCTTTGGTTGTTGCAAGAGTTAGACTGAGACCAAAGAGAATCTACACAGCTAAACATAAATCTAGCCCCCAGGATTAATATTATTAACACTCAAAATCGTGAAAAGTGCTTTGAGTTTCAACAGCAACTTGAAGGAGTGTTCAATGATACATCAGAAAATTGTACAGTAAGTGAAAATTGGTGTAAACTTAAGGAAACTCTTTATAAAACGGTGGTAGGGGTGTGCGGCACTGTGGATCATAAGACGCAGGACTGATTTGCGGCAAACAGCCAGACACTGCAGCCCTTGATTGATGAAAAGAAGATAGCTCTCTTAAGAAACAAGGAAAGAACGTGTAACACTCTCAGTGAGCTGAAGCTGAAGGCATAAAGAAAGCCTGTGGTCCAATGATCAAAAGAAGTGCACCACTGAAAACCTTGACTGGAGAAATCATCACTGATAGGAAACAGCAGATGGACAGATGGGTAGAGCACTATTTAGAGCTTTACTCAAGTGAGACTAAACTAGCGGATGATGCCCTTAATGCCATAGAGGCCCTGCCAACTCTTGACCACCTGGACACACTTCCTACCATAACAGAAGTTAAATGTGCTATTAATGAACTTGCATCTGGCAAGGCTCCAGGTAAGGATGGGATTCCAATAGATCCAATCCAATCAAATTTTTGGTACGAATACCCCCTTTCAGCCTTCGAGTTTTCGACCTGGCTATAATTGGGGTATTTATGGTGTAGCTCGTAGCTTGTCTTTCATACACTGGGCTGCTTGTTGTCAGCTTCCCAGCTTCTGATGGGTTGATTGTGTTCATTCCTTTCTTGTTAGATTTTTCATGTCTGGTCAGAGTGGCGAACTTGTTGAGGTGTAGACAATTGTGGAGTAATTGTGTACCCACCCCGTCATATGGTGCTGTTTTCTTCAGGAGGCTTTACCAGTTGTCGTCTCTCCTGGTGTTCCTCCTATTTTCCCATCTTGGCTTGTCGTCGAATCTTCTCAGTGTTCGCCAGTTCGATCTTGGTGGGGAGCGATATTGTTCCATGGCCTCCCCATACCCTCGGTCTTGGTCTGGATAGCCTTCTTCATCTGTTGCTTCTTCTTCTGTCTGTGTTCTTGCATCTTCTAGTTCACGTGTTTCTGGCTAGGTCTTGAGCAGGTCTATTATCCGTTGTAGAGCTTCTTCTGTCTTGCCTCTTGCTTGATGTATTTTTGATAGCTTTTCTTCAGTCTCAGCCTTTATAGCAGCCATCCGAGCGACATCCTGCTCAATCTTCTGCTGGACTTGCTTCAGTTCATCCAGGATGGGCTGAATGGCTGTTATCTGTGTCTCTTGCGTCTTGCCGTTGTCTTCCTCCATGCTTTTGAACTTTGATCTCAGGTCCTTCAGTTGGCCTTCCAGTTGCACTTTGTCACTTTTTGTGAGTCGATTGGTAGCCTCGTACTGCCTCCTAGCCTCTTTATAGGGCAGATTACTTTTGATGGCGATCTTCATGGCTTCCTTGCTGTCAGGGGCAGCCGAAGTACCTGGCTCCGTGGTTGCCGAGGCAGTTGGTGCACATTCTGTTAGGATTAGGCCTCCTGAAATCCTTGTCAGTCTTTGCTTGCTGGCACTGGCTGTATGGGTGGGGTCCGGAGCAGTATCTACATACCTCCACCTCACTCTTGCAGGTGGCACGGGTGTGCCAAAATTTCTGGCACTTAGAGCACTATAGCAATCTCGGTATGTAGTGCTCTGGAACTTGGTCTCTCTTGTCCCATCTGATGAATTGAGGGATCACTCGGTCCTCCGATGTTACAATGACGACTGTGGAGGGGATGTTATTCTTGCCGATGATCTTCTCAGCCTTCCAATAAAGGTTATCAGGAGTGGGCAAGACACACTCATTCTACAGATTCACCAGTGAATAGAGCTATGCTGGCAAGAAGGACAAGTCCCACATGATTTCAAAGATTCAAGCATCATAACACTGTACAAGAACAAGGGCGACCGGAGCGACTGTAACAACTATAAGGGCATCTCACTTCTGTGTATTGTTTGGAAAGTATTTGCCAGAATTGTTCTGTGCAGAATTCAAGTCCTAGGAGATCAAGTCTACCCCAAATCACAGTTTGGCTTTCGACAGAACTGGTGTACCATTGATATAATATTCTCATTGCGACAAATGCAAGAAAAATGTCGTGAACAGAATCAACCACTGTTTATTGCTTTCATCGGCCTCACAAAGGCATTTGATTTGGTCAGTCGTGAGGGTCTGTTCAAGGCACTATAGAAGATTGGCTGCCCACCAATTCTTCTGTGCATTGTGGAATCGTTCCATACAGGCATGAAGGGTATAATCAACTTTGATGGTGCAACTTCAGAAGAGTTTTAAATCAAGAGTGGAGTTAAGCAAGGTTGTATACTAGCTCTCACCCTCTTTGGAATATACTTTTAACTTCTACTGAAATATGCCTTTCGTGATCAGGATGGTGGCATATATATTCACTCACGCTCAGATGGCGGCCTCTGCAATGCCAAGATCAAAATTAGGAGGGTACTGATCAGAGAGTTGCTTTTTGCAGATGATGCTGCAATTACGACACACTCTGAGGAAGAATTACAATGCCTACTATCTACATTCTCCAATGCTTGTTCTGAATTTCATTTAACAATTAGCAAAATGAAGACACAGATTATGTCACAAGGTGCCATAGGGTACCATCAATCTTTATTGACGACGCTGAACTGGAGATAGTAGACCATTTTACATATCTAGGATCAGAGGTAAATAGTAAATTATCCCTAGATCAGGAAATCAACATCAGGATTGGTAAGGCAGCAACAACAATGAACAAGTTAACAAAAAGATTCTGGGAGAACAGGAAGCTTACTGCAAAAACAAAAGTACTTGTCTATCAAGCCTGTGTCCTTAGTACACTTCTTTATGGCAGTGAAACCTGATAAACTTACTCACACCAAGGTAAACGTTTAAACAACTTTCATATGCAGTGTCTGCGAAGAATACTTGGTATTAAGTGGCAAGACAAAATCACAAATACTGAAGTATTGGAAATATCAGGTTGTGTGATGGTTTGTTCCATGCTCAGTCTTCGTAGACTTAGATGGATAGGACACGTTAAGGACATCTTTTTTGTGAATTACAGATGGGTAAGAGATCTCAGGGTTGGCCTCTACTATGATATAAAGATGTGTGTAAGCGGGACATGATTGATAATGCACACTGGGAGCAAGTCGCTGCTGAACGTGTTGCATGGAAGGCAAAATCAGAAATAGAATAAAGACAAAGGAGAAATTGATTGCAGATAAGTCACACACCAAGCGTGTGAGACGTAGGATGGTGCATGATGGTGGAAATTACCATGTGTTCACATGCATCCACTGTGGACGAATATTTACAGCGCAAATTGGCCTTATCAGTCACATTCCCTACCGCCTTGGGTTGTAGGTGTTATGCCTTTTTGAAGCACAATGTAACAACTATCGTCTGTCAAGACAGCAAGCTGCCAATGATACAATTATTTTAAAGCTCTTTCCAACAATATTTACATTTTCCAACAAAGTTTGCAACTGTTCTTTATTTATTCGACGACAGTACACAAGCACTGTTTTCTTCTACTTCTCTTTTTATTAATGTGGATATAAAGAAAGGTAAAAATCAAGACACATTTGTAACAATAGTTTCATTGTACTTGATCTTTTTTGCCTTCAATCTTAATTAATGTTGAATATTACCAAGATATACAATTATTTTAAAGCTCTTTCCAACAATATTTACATTTTCTAACAAAGTTTGCAACTGTTCTTTATTTATTCAACTACAGTACACAAACACTATTTTCTTCTACTTCTCTTTTTGTAATGTTCCTCTAATGACACTAACATTGGTTGTTTTACAAATACATATTTTTGTCACAAATGTCTGGTTCTGCTTTATAAATATTAATACTATTCACAGTCTGGTGACTTTAAGAAGTTTCTTGTATGTTGAGGATAGGAGAAATGGTAGGATATTTTATGACATGACAAAATAGTACACACAGACAAAAAGACCAAAGTGAGAGTTAAAAGAGAAGGTAAAAGCTGTTGGGGAATGTTCAAAAAGAAAAATACACTTAGAATGACATCACTAGATCTAAATGGCAAGCTTGCAGTGATCTGCTGTAACATTATAAAATATTCTACCATATCTCCTATTCTTAAGATACAACAAAATTTTAAAATTCTGAATAAAGACACAGAATGACTGAGAAGTTTGACGGATTAAAATAGATCAAACAGGTTTGCTGCTGTTGAGCTTTGAAAGAGTGAAAATAAAGACGCAGAAAATTACTGAGAAGTTTGACATCAGTTTCAGTATTCTTTGTTTATTCATGACATCCATTGAGCTTCTCTGTCATATTCTATGTCTGAACTCGGACACCAGTAAAAGAAAGCAGCAAAGAAATCCTTTTATCATTAACAAATTTCATGATTTGGTTGTTCCAGAATTTAAAACAGGTTTTTAAAACTGATTTCTATTAAATTTTTCCACACAAACACACATTTCAGGTGAATATTTGGATAGGATAGATAATAATAACAATAAGAATATTATAACTAATGTATACAGGTCACTTGACATACATTTATAAAGCTAACATCACTGAGCAGTTTAATGGTCATATATATTAACTCACTGTAAACCAAGAATGCACTAAACGTTTAATGTAGAAAATCAAGTAAAGGACACTTTTTTAAGTGCATTGAGCATACAGTGCTAGATTCATATTTTCATAGACCAGCCAACACTAAGAAGGTGATGTGGTCACACCACTTTACTTTCCAAGAAACTTCATGGTGCCCATTTTGGGCAGTGTAAATCTGGGAGCCCAGGTCAATTTGTTTTTAAAATCCATTGCAGATTCAAATCCATGACCATAGGTCAGCAGGCGAGCATCTAGCCACTAGACTACCACAGCCCATATGTTTAATGGCCACAGCTAATACCACAAACTTGTCCCAGCTAGTTCTTTATAACTCTTTTGGTGGCTGACAGATGTTTCTTTAACTCATCATGAATTATTTTTGCTTCGAGAAAGTGATACCTTGATGTCCTATGACAGACAGACAGATTAAACATTTTCCCCTCCCCGATGTATCTCCACCTTGCCGTGGTGGTGGTTGGTGGTGGTTGGTGGGGGGGGGGGGGGGGCTGTATGCCCCAATGACCCCAAGAGCTAAGCCGACGGAAGCACAACTATGTGTCGGACAGGACTTGGGTTAGGGGCCAGACCAAGAGAGACACAACCTGCTGCTCAGCAGGTAGACTGAGGATGGCAGTCAAAAGTTCAAATCAGGCGCATGAGGCAGAAATTCTTGGTTCGGACACACTCTAAAGCTCTCAGCTGAGGGATATGACTGAACGCCTCTAAACTATAAACCCTCAGATGTGAGAGTCGGGCCGATACTCACCTACTGCAACATGGAGGTGAGATGCTTAGCACGCTACATGCTTAGTTCAGATACCTGTTCGAAGGCTCTCAGCTGGGGGATATGAGGGATCCCCGGATAAGAGGGCCTGGCCATCACTCGCTCTCTGATAAATGGAGGTGGTGTGCTGAGCCGGCAGTACATGTAGCCTACCTCGTGAGCGATACTTAAGGTGGAAAAGCGGTCCAGTCGCACGAAGTGGTTACAATGAAAGTCTGTATCTACACTCATAGAGTGAGCGTAGTCAAAGGTGGAAAAACGTCTCAAAAAAACGAAATGGAAAGCTTGGCTAGCAAATCCATCACGTGGAAGTGCGAAGCAAAAGCTTAATGAGTGGATGTTGTCCGCAGACTGTCTGTCCCTGGTTTGTGTGGGGAGCAACCCGTGGCAAAACGAAATGCCCAATACATGGAAGTGAGGAATTAAAGCAGCCATGAGCAGGATGTGGCGATTCATCGGGTGAGCCCAGTCTCAGAGCACTATGTGCTGGCTCTTCAATTATGGAAGCCGTCTTTGATAGCGGGGAATGCCCATGGTCTGCCCCTGCCTTCCCTTGAGGGTTGACCGTGATGTCTTTGACCGTTCTACCTTGACCAGCTGAGATGTGAGCGACACCACAAAAAATGTCTCTCGAAACCTCCAGGACGGTTAACCTGATCAAAAACGGCCGCCAATGTCAGATGTGCAGGCCTAAGGGTGGCAAATTAAAACTGGCACAATGCAAAAAATGTCTGAGTGAAATGTCTTACATGCCCGGAACAGCTCTGACTATCTAGTTTTCCAAATGTCCTTGTGACTGGAACAGCTCTGACTAGCTAGTTTTCCAAATGTCCGTCATGCCCAGAACAGCTCTGACTACATATGTCTTCCGGGCACAACAAACAGCACATGTCCGAATCGAAAGCTCGCTGAGTGGATACTGTTTGCAGACCGGCCTGGTTTGTGCGAAGAGCGGTCCGTAGCAAACGAAATGCCCAATATATTAAAGTAAGGAATTAAAGCAGCCATGAGCAGGATGTAGCGATTCCCTTGGTGAGCCCAGCACCAGAGCGCTATGTGCCAGCTCTGCAACTATGGAAGACTCCCTTGGATGGCGGATAATGCCCAAGGACTGTCCCTGCCTTCCATTGAGTGCTGATCATGAAGTATTCGGCCGTTCTAACTTGAGCAGCTGGGATGTGGACAGCACCACAAAAGTGAGAGTCCCCTAGGAATACTAACCTGGTCAAAAACGCACGCAAAAGTCAGATGTGTTGGCCTAAGGGTTTAGGCCCAAGGGTGCATAACAATACACTGCAAATACATCTGAAAAAACACTCCGGATGAACGCAGAAGAAGAAGAAGAAGAAGAAGAAGAAGAAGAAGAAGAAGAAGAAGAAGAAGAAGAAGAAGAAGAAGAAGAAGAAGAAGAAGAAGAAGAAGAGGAAGAAGAAGAAGAAGAAGAAGAAGAAGAAGAAACATTTTCCTATTGCTTAAAGTTGTTTTTATTAACAGCTTTATAGTGTTTCTTGTTTTGTATTGATCCACCAATCTTGCTTCTACACAAACATCAGTTTTAATATTGTTGGTTTATTTATGTAAGAATGTTGTGTTTCTTTACCCATAAATTATAAGTTACAAGTATAACTTGCAATTTCTCATGATAGGTTGATGCCAAATAAAGGATAATACAATTACTCATAATGGTTCCATCACCCAGCTTCTGAGTTAACTGTGAGCTGTGGATTTCATGTGGAGTGCTTTGACATCTGTTCGATATTGTCTGTATCGTGAACTGCATGTCCAGAAAAATGCAGCTGGCATGTTGCTCAGCTTACTGAATTTGCCTTATGCAGTAATGTGTGGCTGCTGGTTTTCTAGTGACTGCCGCTTCCATCGACGATGAACTGTATTTTTTGTGGTGGACTTTTGTGCTGGCATTCTGGCAGCGGCCTTATGCATAGAGAGCTCATATGAGAGCTGTTGGTTTGTTGAAACTCCTGTCTGTTCCACTTTCACATGGGGCAGTGAGGAGCATTTTGTGTGATATTCACTGGCACAGGAACAGAGCATTATGAGGCGACCTTTTGCTGTGAAGTTGGAACCATGACTAACTAACTGACTAACTAACAATTACTCATAATTGGGTAAGATGCTAAATAAAGGATAAAATAATTACCTCATAATTGGGTAAGTATTTGCACAGTGCTTTATATTGCTGCTCAGCAAGTGGAACTGTCCTAGCAAGAAAAGCCACTTTCTTTTCCCTCTCTATAAGGAATGAAAACAAAGCAGTTGATACTGTATTTAATCAACAAAAAGTTAATGCTAAAATAGTACATTATAATATTTACTGTTAAGACTGTTGAGCACACTAAACAGGTCCACTATTTTACATTATGCATAATTACTGTTACAATTATACATAATATGTTATTATCTATAATTTTATCTTAGCTGGGTTTTTTTTTGGTTTTGGTTCAAAGAACCAAGTTGACATGATTTATATATACAGGGTATCTTATATATTAATTATCTAAAGTATGCATTTTAAATATGCTCAATGTGTATGTTCTCTTTATTCATCTCTCATGTATCTTCTTAGAAAGTCATTAACTAACTCTGCATGTAAATATTTTACACTGATGCCATAATTATTTATCAAATGTATTTATCATGCACTGATTCCATTTGTGTTAATTTTACAATGATGGCATAATTATTTATCAAACCTAAAAATATCATGCACACAAAATTTACACTTGCTAAAATATTGTGCCTAATAATTAATTAACTATAACCTGTTATATATACTGTGGTAGACAATTTAAATTACTGTGTGAATATGTGTATATTTCAGCTTGGAGGAATATGTGTATATTTCAGCTTGAATGATTTATCTGCTTACTTTAGTTTATGTTGTGTGATTTCTGCAGTATGTACCTGACGAGATGTAGCGAAATATGCCAGACAATAAATCATGCAATCAATTGTTTGGTCTTCGTTATTCATATATCAAATTGTTGGGAAATGAATAGACATGGCAGATGTGATCACTGTTTTGAAATAGTGTGTGTTTAGTTAGTGAATCTTCCATAAATATGTGCATGCGTAACAAAATAATTTAGAAATCTGTAAACAAATTTCCCAATTACAGAAGGCTTTTAATGAAGCCTTTATATTGCAGTCAAATCTGATTGGTATTCTTTTTTCAATTAATTCATTTACAAACACAGAAAAAGTAATTTAAAAAATAGCCAAAGGATGAATAGTTTCTTCAATATTCACATATTTGTAAGACAAACCAAAATCTTTGTGAACACATCATTAGAAACTATCAACCTCTAGAACTCAAATAATTACTCCAACAAAATTATAAACTGACGAATAACATAAATATAATGATCTTTGCTCCAGCCCTGTGGTGAAGGGATTGTGAAGGCTATTCAAAACACAGCTGCGGGCAATTTGGAAGCCAACCGCCTTGCACTGGTTTTCATAAAATGGTATGAGCATCGGTCATTCAGAAAGCAATGGCAAACTACTGAATGTAAACTTGCCTAGTAAATCACAAATAGCCAAAAAATGCTGGGGTTGACTGCGACATCACATAAAGTACATGCAACTAACTAACTTTGCTCCGAATAAATTACTTAGGACTTTAAATTACTTATTGTGGCTTTATCACTTCAGGAGTAATCATTTACAACTTTAAAACTCATATTTTCATATTACATAGTCTGCACATTTATTAAATTAAGTATGTTAAATAAATTATTTTATTTCCATAAAGTGAGTATTAATCAATTTATTTGAAAAATAAAGTAAAAATCCAATGCAAATTCTGTCCCAGAATTACTAAAAATACACTCACGGTCGGAATTCTTCAAATGATTGGATATGATGTAAGTTGCTACTCTTGTTTTTCCAGAGCCAGTTGGTGCACATATAATAGTGTTTTCTCCAAGAAGTGCATTTGCTGCCAGTTCTTTCTGGTAATTTCTTAAGTCTAATTCAATGGTACTGTGCAATGTCTGATTATCTCCTAGAAGAAAAGACAGAAACTAATAAATAATTTTGAAATATTTAAAAATATATATTTCACCCAAAAACAACCCCAGTGAAACAAATTTTGCAATATAAATCAAATATTATGAACATAGTTTTTCTGTTATGTAAGGAAATGTACATAGCAGACAGGCGGTGGGTTCCAGTGTCCGGTGCGATACATTTTTTTAGATGAGTATACTGTGAAAGTATTGTAAATTTGTCTTTTCATTCGTTTGGAATCAGCTTATATCTACAAGTTTGTTCCCTGCATGAACTGAACTTGTGTGATTATTATTGTCAGTACTCTATCCATCCATCCATCATGTACCATGCAGATAAGCATGGGCGGTCATGTTTCGCTATCTCACTCGATCATGGCTAAGCCATCCAGGTATTTACTGTTTG
Source organism: Cepaea hortensis (assembly GCA_963921405.1). Taxonomy (NCBI): domain Eukaryota; kingdom Metazoa; phylum Mollusca; class Gastropoda; order Stylommatophora; family Helicidae; genus Cepaea; species Cepaea hortensis. The sequence continues at coordinate 58,991,425 of OY992878.1, read as the reverse complement.
GTCTTCCCGTTGGTCTCTTCCCTTCAATCTTGCCAGTTGTCACCAAGTTCTCCAATTCATTTCTTCTCATAATATGCCTAAAACATGTTGACTGCCTACGGTGTAAAATATAACTTTCTTGGCATCTGTAAAGAAGGTAGTTGCCATTGCTTTCCTTCTTAGCAATGACCATACTGGTCAATGACCATAGCCATTGTCTCCCCCAAAACATAGGTCCTCTGCCTACCATCATGAAGCTGGAGACCATAACCTACAACTATTTGTGGGCTGCTCTTCAACTTCATCCACCACCTGCACCCATGGCTTCACATAACCCCGAACGGGAGGCTAAATGGGTACTCCACCTTGCCCAAGGGTGTCCCGTAGGCTAACGGAGGGAAGGAGGCACCTTACCTCTCCTTTGATAGGGGTTACCCCTACTCAGCCACCCTGTCAGTACTACCGATTCCAATGCTGAGTTATCTACTTTTACGAGCCAACTGCCATTATTAAGAACATGCACACAGTCTGAAGTGAGCCATGGTGCCACAGTGACTAGAACGCTTACCTGACAGTATGGTGGTTATGGGTTTGAATAGTATGACTTTTTAAATTGACCGGGGCTCTTAGGTCGACCCAGCCTAAAATGGTAGAGGCTTTGATATTGAGGCTTAGAGCCATAATTATGACATAATTGTTATCATTATGACATAATTGTTATCATTACGACATAATTGATATCATTATCAAGTGTCGTGCTAATTAATGTGGATTTTCATTCTTCTCTGCATCTCACAATCTTCAACATGATACATCCACTCATGATATTGTTACATGCCAAGAAGAAATGCTGCACCTCACAATCTTCAACATGATACATCCACTCATAATATTGTTACATGCATGAAGAAATGCTGCATCTCACAATCTTCAACATGATACATCCACTCATAATATTGTTACATGCATGAAGAAATGTTGAATCTCACAATCTTCAACATGATACATCCACTCATATTGTTACATGCATGAAGAAATGCTGCATCTCACAATCTTCAACATGATACATCCACTCATGATATTGTTACATGCATGAAGAAATGCTGCATCTCACAATCTTCAACATGATACATCCACTCATAATATTGTTACATGCATGAAGAAATGTTGAATCTCACAATCTTCAACATGATACATCTACTCATGATATTGTTACATGCATGAAGAAATGCTGCATCTCACAATCTTCAACATGATACATCCACTCATGATATTGTTACATGCATGAAGAAATGTTGAATCTCACAATCTTCAACATGATACATCCACTCATGATATTGTTACATGCCATGAAGAAATGCTGAATCTCACAATCTTCAACATGATACATCCACTCATATTGTTACATGCATGAAGAAATGCTGCATCTCACAATCTTCAACATGATACATCCACTCATAATATTGTTACATGCATGAAGAAATGCTGCATCTCACAATCTTCAACATGATACATCCACTCATAATATTGTTACATGCCATGAAGAAATGCTGCATCTCACAATCTTCAACATAATACATCCACTCATAATATTGTTACATGCATGAAGAAATGCTGCATCTCACAATCTTCAACATGATACATCCACTCATAATATTGTTACATGCATGAAGAAATGCTGCATCTCACAATCTTCAACATTATACATCCACTCATGATATTGTTACATGCCATGAAGAAATGTTGCATCTCACAATCTTCAACATAATACATCCACTCATAATATTGTTACATGCAGGAAGAAATGCTGCATCTCACAATCTTCAACATGATACATCCACTCATAATATTGTTACATGCCATGAAGAAATGCTGCATCTCACAATCTTCAACATAATACATCCACTCATAATATTGTTACATGCATGAAGAAATGCTGCATCTCACAATCTTCAACATGATACATCCACTCATAATATTGTTACACGCTATGAAGAAATGCTGTTAAGAGTCTTTTTATGCTGTCTTCCTGTATCTCTTTTTTCATCGATCTTTCCAGTTGTATATTCCAGTTGTTATTTCCTCATAATGTGGCCAAAAAATTTTGATTGCCTATTTCTTATTAAATTTCCATGCACAACTATTGCATTGTTAGTTCAAATAAGAGCACAACTATTCAAATCATCTAAATGTACACATTTTAATTAATTCAAGCTCTTTCCAATGCCGTTTGTAAAACAAAAAAGCATAGTGCCCTTTTACATGCTTTGAGGTGTATTGGGCAAAAGGTGCGAGAACTATAATTTTAACTTCCCAAGTCATATCCTGTTACTCATTAGGAGGTCAGCATGGCCAAATGGTTAAGAATGCATGTTCTTAAACATCCAGTAAGCTGATGCCGAGGTAAAGACTTCAACCCCTACACCAGACAGTTGGACTAAAATGCTGACCTCTCTTCCTTGACTTTGGGACATAAATTACAAGTACCTCTGAATTCAGAGTGGATTCACCTGATTGCGAGGGACATTGTTAACAGGGAAAGCTAATTCACATGCAAAATTCAGTCCAGCACCACTAGAAGTAGTGTGTATAGACTACGCTTGAGTTCAAAGCTAACAAGCGCCCAAAAAAATATCCTGTTACTCCTTTTAGGCTGGGCTGACCTGGAAGTTTAGGTTAATATTTAAAACCCACCTTAATGTGAATTTGAACTTTTCTTACCAGTAAAAAATTGTTCAAGGCGTGCTCAGCTGCAGTTCCTCCTTTATCTCTAAACTGTTGCATAATTTTAACTTACCAGATATCTCGCCATCAGAGAAGTCTTCTTCTGATTCTTCATCATCTGCATCACTTTCACTGTCATCTTCTTGACTCAATACCTTGACAGCTTTAGGATTGATAGCTCCATTATTCAACATTTGTTGCCATGGTAACATTTGCATCTCCTCTTTAGACAGAAACAGGGGATTGATAGCTCCATCAATCATCATTTGTTGCCATAGTAACATTTTCATCTCCTCTTCAGACAGAAACGGGTGAAAGCCGATAGCTGCAAATATATTCAGTGATTTAAAAATTAACCGCTTCAAAATGCACTGGGTGCTAGGTAATATTTTGGGAAGTAAAGGCAGCCTCTATGAAACTGACATCACCCATTAAATGCTGATCAGTCTATACAAATATGGGGCTAGCACCATATACCCAATACATCTCAAGGTGTGGAAAAGAGTTCTTTACTTATCTTATTACATTTGAGAACACTCTCTATGGAGATGTCAATAATCTCAAACTGGCTGCTGCTTTTCTTAAGCGTATTCAGAGTGACATTTGAAGGTGTATAAAGAAGATGGGAGATCAAGAAGAGAAATAACTGGTATTTCATGAGATTTCAACAATGAAGAAAATTTTATCATAAACGGTATAAAATCTCAGAAACAGAAGTACATTGGCCATATCAAAGGTCACAGTGCTTTAGAAAGAATAGCAATGGAAAACATGGTTCCTAGAAAATGAGGCTAACCAACTCGATGGTGGGCACACGACATTAAAGATACCATGGAAATGAAAGTGTATGAGGCAGAGAGGAACTAATGAATTAATGAGAAGTCTTTTCAGTAGACTGTGATGAGAGTGTCATTCTGTAAAGCACTTGTTACACGATGATGATGCAAATAATAGATATTTCTTTGACAAGAAGTTTTTTTTTTTTTGGCGCTTGCTCGCTTTAAACTCAATCGTAGTCCATATCCACTAGTTCTAGTTGTGCTGGACTGAATTTTGCGTGTGGATTAGCTATCCCTATTAACAGTGTCCCTCACCATCAGGTGAACCCACTCCGACTTCAGAGGTACTTGTAATTTACGTCCCCAAGTCAAGGACGAGAGATCATAATGTTAGACCAGCTGTCCAGTGTCGGGGTTGAACTCCTTACCTCAGTATCAGCACACCGGATGTTTAAGAACACACGTTCTTATCCATTTGGCCATGCTGACCTCCTGACAAGTAGTTATTAATTGTTCATTTCATTATAACTGAATAAGCCAGATTCTCCTATACATATGTAACATTGTACAAGGCAAATTATTACTTTAATTTCTTCTATCCCAAGCAGTTATTTTAAAGCAATAAAAGGTTTGGTCCGAAGGAGTTAAACTAATAAGCTATGTGACACAGGGTGTTAAAGTAACAAGCTGTGTAGAGTATTTAATCATTTTATTATAATTAATGGTTAATTTAAAATTGGTTAATTAATTAATTTAATTTAATTAATTAAAAATTAAATAATAAATTAAAGCTTAGATAAATGTAAAATGTGCACAGAAACTTATATTGAATTGTTTGGTACAGAATAAGTTATCTTTCATTGTGATTAATGTTAAGAACAAGTAATCTTTCCTGAATGCTACACTTGAATTTAATCTTCTCTTGTAGAGTATAATTTTTCAAAACCACACCAGTGTTAATTATTTGATCAACCACTTGTATCTCTTGCTGCTCAAGAATATTATCAACTAAACATCAATTGCTACACATTTGTTGCATCTATTATATTCATGCATCTACCCACAATCCCACACACCAGGTTTGAAATCGGTCATGGATGATTAGAAAGCAGACGGCCTTGTGTTGATTTTCACAATGGTATGAGCGTCTGCTCTTTAGAAAGTAGTAGCAAATTACTGAACATAAATTTGCTTAGAAAATCACAAACAGCCAATAAATGCAGGAGTTGAGTGTGATGTCCTGCAATGGACACACAAATAACTTTATCAATGTCCTTGCTTTTTACTCTTATTTCACAAATTATATAATAATTGTAGACTGTTCCTGTTTGTATAATGAATATATAAAGCTTATTTCAAATAGTAAGGTTTGTTATGGTGAACCAGATTACATTACTTACACTCATTCTCATCATTGGAAGCCATGTTCTTGTGCTGAGAGTATTTTGTTGCCAACTTAGTCCTTTTAGCTGGTTTATGAAACAGTTCAAAGAAATTACATGGTTAAATAATAGTTTTTCAATGAGAAGTATTAGTATACTATATGTCAAAGGAAAACTACCAGTTCAAAGTACTTTGCGTCAATAAGGAATTGTTTCATCTAATAATGCTTCTAGGCATCTAACTGTGTGTTACCTTAAATATTATAGAAATTAACAAATACAACTAACTAGTCTAGAATCTCATTCCTGCTAATTTGGGTCTTTAGCACAAAATAAACAAATTGCCAAGCTACGACATAGCACATAGTGAAATTGAAAAACGAAAACACAATGTCAGTTGATTGCACAAATTATTGCCTGGCATATTTCGCTGTATCTCGTCAGGTATATCAGCTTGAAGGATTTATCTAATTACTTTATTGCATGACCCGGGTTCGAATCCTCTGTAAGGTGTGGAGTTTTTTTTCTGTCGGGGGCAAAAAGAAACCCCTAACCTGCACAGTTTGTGGCGACTGCGCTGGCCGGGCTGAAATCCTCAGGCTCAAGACCTCCCTGCCATGCACCGCAAGGTGCTATGCTATGCTATATTAATTAATATTGGATTGGCAGTAAATGAGTCATTTAATGACAGTTTTCCGCAGTATGTACCTGGCGAGATGCAGCGAAATATGCCAGGCAATAAATTGTGAAATCTATTGTTTGTGTTTTCGTTATTCAAAAAGCAGATTGGGTTTTTTGTTTATATGTTACCCCTCCAACAATGGAGCTCCCCGTGGCGAAGTGGTTTATCCGCCTGCCTAACGCTCCGAAAGTTGTGGGTTTCCCGGTTTGATTTCGGTCATTTCGGATTCCGTCATTCAGCTCACGGGTGCAGTTTTCTCAGAGACTGCTGGGGGTCGTTGCGACACTTTCGGCAGCCTCTTCCTCCCCCCCCCCTTCTTTGCAGAGAGAGTCCGATCAACATGGGTGAAATGCGGTGCAATGAAGTCGATCCTGCCCTTCAACAGTTTTATTTAGATCCCCTGTCACATTCCGAAAGTTTACTTATATCCAAACTTCAAAGATTTTCTTTAAGACCTATACTGAAGTGATTAGCTAATTAACCTAAGTATACATTACTTTAGCTGCACAACCTGTAAATCGAAGGAACCAAGCTAAATGATCTCGTCCAGTGCTTCTCTTACATTTTATAACGACCAGGCATCACGTGATACGCCACGGAACGTCAAAAGGGAATTCCCAGAATTGACTATGAAACTGAAAGAAGCTAACACAAGTAATTCAAGTATGACTCATGTGGGTATTTTTATCAATTTCATTATGTTTTCTTTATCTACTTCTTCTTCTTCTGCCCTTTATCTCCCGTTAAAGCATAGGCCATGATCTGAATCTCGTCAAGTCGTTTTTATCATTTTACTATCTCCTACAGCTCTCGCTGTGCTGTTGCCATATTAATATTATTATTCATCTGTCTTATTAGTTTTTACATATCACTCGTAGTTCTCTTCCCTAGGTGTTTTTATTTCTCCTTCTATGTCGCTTGCCTGTTCCGTGGCGAAGGTGTTACGGGCACACCGCGTTTGAAACACAGCTGTGGGCGATTTGGCAGCAGACCGTTTTGTTTTGGTTTTTAACGAAATGGTATGGGTGCCGGTCGTTCATAATGCAAAGGCAAACTACTGAACGTAAACTTGACAGCATTAAAAGTATGCTGGGGTTTAATGTGACGTCCTGTAAAGGATATGCAACTAACTTTAACTATTTCGCTTGCCCTGTGGGTTCCTTATGGGGTTACCAGATTTGTAACCGAGAAACCGAAATGTTTCTATTATAATGAAAGCTTTTATCTTCTTCTTCTTCAGCGTTCCGAGCCATTGAGGTTCTTTGCTGCAGATTCAATCCGTCTCCATTCGTCTCTCTGGTTGACCTTCTCTTGCCAGTCGTTGATTCCAAGTGCTTGTAGGTCTGTATATATATTATCTCTCCGTCGTCTTCTTGGTCTACCTCGGGGTCTACGGTCATTTATTTCCTGAGTGTAAGCGAGTTTTGTTTCCCTATTGTCTTCCATTCTTTTTATATGCCCCAGCCATTGTAGTCTATTAGCCTTCATGATACCAGTGATTAGCGGAGACTTAAACAGATCATAAATGTCTTTGTTACTTCTTCTTTTCCACACTCCACTTTGTGTATCCCTAATGGGTCCAAAGATGCGTCTTAAAACTTTGTTCTCAAAGGTTTGTAACAAGGCTTCGTCTCCTTTCGTTGTACTCCAGGTTTCAGAGCCATACAGCACACCTGGTCTGACCAGTGTTGTGTATATTGTGATCTTCTGGTCACATCCAAATAGATAATATGACCATTAAAAGAACGGAAACATACAAATACCTGGGTACAATCTTCAACTGCTCCAACATCATAAGGGAAGAAATACAAACTAGAATCAATTCTGGAAATAAGATATACTATGCACTACAACATCTACTAAAATCAAAGGCGCTATCTCGTAACACCATATAGAAAGAATGGAAGATAAAAGGGAAACAAAACTCGCTTACACTCAGGAAATAAATGACCGTAGACCCCGAGGTAGACCAAGAAGACGGTGGAGAGATAATATATATACAGACCTACAAGTACTTGGAATCAACGACTGGCAAGAGAAGTCAACCATAGAGACGAATGGAGGCGGATTGTATCTGCAGCAAAGAACCTCAATGGCTCGGAACGCTGAAGAAGAAGAAGAAGAAGAAGAAGAAGAAGAAGATCTTGGTGTTTCGAGATAGCGCATTTGATTTTAGTACAAAGATTTTATACAAATGAATATTGTTATTCACTGTTATTATTATCATGTGTCCTGTCAACTGAAGTAGGCGTTCATGTCTATCCACATATCTCTGTCACTTGCGTTCCTGATCAACTATGTTGTTGATAATTATACAAAGAAACACGCGTAGTATTATTTGGCACTCATAGAAGAAGAAGAAGAAGAAGAAGAAGAAGAAGAAGAAGAAGAAGAAGAAGAAGGAAATAGAAACTAGAAGACGCAATAAACAATATAAAATTTGAAAGCTATAATAGTTACCGACCGGGATCGAACCTGTCGCCTCCAAATGACGACGGCGCCTCGCTGCAGGAACTAGTGTACTTCGACGCACGACCAACTAGACAACTTTTGACAATTGCGCCGAAGTACACTTGTTCCTGCAGCGAGGCGCCGTCGTCATTTGGAGGCGACAGGTTCGATCTCGGTCGGTAACTATTATAGCTTTCAAATTTTATGTTGTCTAGTGCGTCTTCTAGTCTCTATTTCCTTCTTCTTCTTCTTCTGTGGGCGCCAAATAATACTATGTGTGTTTGTGTAATTGTCTTAGTGGCCTCAACGGTTCTCCCTATTTATTTCTTATGCTGATGATATTCCTGCAGACCACAGCCTGAGCCCATGCAGCGTCATTTCTCTGGGTCTGCCTCTTCTCTCACTGATCTTGTCAGCCCTCAGAGTGTTCTCCAATGTCTATATTCTCACTATGTGACCAAACCACGTTGTTTGTCTCTATTGTATACTTGTATATACTGCTGTACTTTCATTAATGAATAGTCTTTTCCAGGCAATCATTGTTAGTTACTCTACTCTGGCAGTCCAAACTATTCGCAACATTCGTCTCAACAACCACTCTCTGTTTCTTCCGAGTTCTTCCTGATTTGTTTATTCTCGTTCAATGATTCCCTTCCATCAGGCAAAACAGATTCTTTACAACAAACAAGTCAGTGCTCTCTTTCTGACATTCAGCGATAGTGACTTAATGCACACAATATTTTTCATTTTCTGAAATGTAGCTTTTGCTTTGCAAATTCTGTTCTTAATCTCAGTCATACGTTAAACAGTTTTATCAACTGAAAATCAAGAAACAGTTCGACTTAATTAAATCTTTCATTTAACAAGACAAAACCTGGACACACAGGTGTCCAGAAAGTATTTTTCGGGACAGTGGATTATTTCATTAAAAACCGGAATTGACCGGAAAAACAGAGACGTTTGGCAACCCTAACCCCAGAGGAACAACTGCAAGTTATTCAGGTTTTCTCATTGTGTGTCCTTAATCCAGCGCAAGTATCTTCTCTTCAACTGGAATCCGTATAGCCTCCCCCCCCCCCATCTATCTCTTTCCCTCTCTCTCCCATTCCCTCCCCTCTCTTTCTCGCTCTCCCTTCCTCCTCTCTTTCTCTACGCTCCACATTGGTGATTATGGAATATACTTTTATTCGTTCTATTCTGCGCAGACGCCAATTAATGAACGTGTGTAGTTTATAAGCAATTGTTTCAGTCGTGCTGGTCCATTCAGCAATGCTGCAGGGAGGCTTATGCCTTACGCCTTAACTATAAACTATAACATGTGCATGGCTAAATTAACCATTGAATAAATTATTCATTATTTATTTTGCTCTGTTTTCCCATCCTCTATGGAGAAGGGGTTACGGACGCAATTGGAAATCCCACATACAGCGTTTGAAACACAGCAGCGGACGATTTGGTAGCAGACCGCATTGCGTTGGTTTTCATACAATGGTATGAGTGTCGGTCGTTCATAAAGCAATGACAAACTACTTGCTAAGAAAATCACAAACAGCCAAACAATGATGGGGTTGTCTACGACGTCCTGTAAAGGATATACAACTAACTAATCCACCCTCATTCAGCGTGATCAGTGCAGTTCGTTCTGTAAGATACATAAATAACAATACATATGTATCAGTTGTATAGGATGGCCTTTGACACTCAAAATTTAACAAACAAACAAAAAAAGCAGAAAGACATTTTAATCATTGATGCAATTTCGGACTTTCTGGGCATTTCTGTGAAAACTTTGCAATGCGAACGGGATTTCCCGTAACAGAGATTGTTAGTGCTAATTATAGTTAGTTGTTTTTGTTGTGTTTATACCAGAAAAGAGAGACGTAGTCGTGAAATAAATGGGGGAGGGGTGGGGCAACCTACATCACAGTAATATATAATACTAAAAACAAAATATCAGTATTATTATTACTATTATTGTTATCATTATATATTACATATTATACTAGCAATCAGTGGCGTAGTCGTGAAATACGTGGCGGGGGGGGGGGGGGGGGGGGGGGGAAGCAACCTACATCACAGTAATATATAATACTAAAAGCAAAATATCAGTATTATTATCACTATTATTGTTTGTTATTGTATCACTATTATTGGATAGTAGTAGTAGTAGTAGTAGTAGTAGTAGTAGTAGTAGTAGTAGTAGTAGTAGTAGTAGTAGTAGTAGTAGTAGTAGTAGTAGTAGTATAGTAGTAGTAGTAGTAGTAGTAGTAGTAGTAGTAGTAGTATCATATATAATCTAATTACGCACAGTTAACGTGCAGCACTGATTAATGGGGGTCCTAATGTTTATAAATATCCAGGACGATTACATTTAAGAAAACTATCAATTTTAAATAAAGCAAATTAAAAAAACTAACTACGAGTATTTACTGCCATTTTGTGAGACAGGACCTTCCATGACTACATAACAAAAATATAACTGATCGGCGCCCAAATGAGCCCTGACACGACTACACCAATGCCAGCAGTATTCTGTTCAACCCTTGATTGATTAGACTTTGCAGTTAAGGTTTTCCACAAGATGAGACCACCAGTCTCACACCAACCCTCCTTAAAAAGCGCTTACGACATGCACGATATGTCTCACTGGTACTATTCTTTGTTTATCCTATGGGCCTATGTACACGAGCGAACTTTTAACACAGTGATGGTTTAATGCAAGGAACTTTAAGCCCCTCGTTGTAGTATTTAAAAATATGTTTCCATACCTTCCTTTAAATCTTTTATTCCACAGCTATGTCCACCATTATATCATTATTTGTTTTGTTTTTGTCCATTGCTGATTTAATATGATCTTTACTTGGAGCTGCGTGTATTTTGTTATTTGTCCTGTCATTCCATTAACAAATTCCTACATGTGCAGATATTGTTTACATCTTATGCTTGGGATGTTCTTGTGTGTGTGTGTGTGTGTGTGTGTGTGTGTGTGTGTGTGTGTGTGTGAGAGAGAGAGAGAGAGAGAGCGAGAGAGAGAGAGAGAGAAAGAGACAGACAGACAGACAGACAGACAGACAGACAGACAGACAGACAGACAGACAGACAGACAGACAGAGATGCTATGTTATTTAATTTTAACAGAGGGGAGGAAAAGCAAAAGGAAGAACAATTAACCTTTGACACGGTGATCAGAGGTAGATATGGATGGATGGATGTTCGTCCATCACGAATGATGAGGACCATTCATTCATTGCATCTTTATTTGATGAAGAACGAATGACTTGCGCTTTAGTTTGGATTATAGTGAGGAAGTGGTTGCGCAACTCCGTCGACCTCACTCTCTCGTCTGCGGCCATCTAGTTCCAGTGGCGAGCATGGCAAGACGACTGGAGACGGACACAGATGCAATGGACGTTAGACTGCCATGGCCAGTTATCTCTGTATATATTGGCTCTCAATAGAGCCTCGTGCAAACTGTCCTTCCGTCAATTCTTTTAATTTTCAGTTTTAAGACAAGTAGTAAGAATTCCGACGCGGAGCGATCACGGAGGTAGTGACAAGCGACAAGCGTATGACTTCTGGCAGGATCAACCAGATATCTGTCGGACAGACGGACTATTCACGCACACGCAAGCCAAGAGTAGCATCGCTAAAGCGCGCCCTCCCGGTACAAGGTGATATATGCAAAACCACTAAACGCCTACCGACGAGCTTTCAAGCTACGCCGGCAGGACTGACCGAAAAGCTATACCAGTTTACTGACTGCAGGCCCACTACTCATCGAGAGAGAGTGGGCGCTTATCCAGACTTTGTCGAACGGTCGTCCAAATTTGCTCTTTTGTCCGCTCAAACCACGACCCTGGCTGCACGATGCGGTTACATTCTCGAAAGACCTGCCTCGCTAACTTGCGTTGGCTGGGAAGATCCCATTTTGGTGCACTTCACACAGCCATCCGAGACAACAAACGCTAGACGCGGAACTGATCTTGCGAACCAGACCGAGGCAGATATAGCACTACGTTGACTGCCCATGGGACAGAGAAGAAGAAAATAGTAAAAAGAAGATAAAGAAAACTTCATACAGTCCCCTCGTTTAGCAAGAAAAGAATAGAGAAGTAGATCAGAAGAAACTCGTGATCTTGGGACAGAGAATTAGAATACTATCTCTAATTCCTTACAAAAGATTGAGGAGTTGGACAGTACCAGCACTAATGAGAACCATAACAACAAACTAAGCTCATAAAGACTACACAAACAAATCAATGATAACAAAAATAGTTCTTTTATTAATTAACTCTCACAGCTCAAGGACAAAACATCTAGCATTGAGATACAAAGTACAACCATATAGCCAACTACAGTTAACAACAGAGATCAACAGTGGGTTGGGACGCACACTTAAACAGCCCCTGTAACTCAGCTAAGTCTACAGAGTACATTCCCAATCTGACTGGAACACAACACCATAAAAGAACTTTAAAATAAACACAAACATGGGTTTCATAGTTCCCAGACACCCATGTACAGCATCAAGGTACAGGGTACAACAATATAAATAACTACAGTTCAACACCAGGGATCACACCTGTCCAGACTCCTGTCACTCAGCCAGATCAATAGAGTGTCCCAGATACAACAAGCAGATTATCACACCGCTAAACAAGTCAGAACACAACACAATAAGAGAACTACAACCATAACAACAGAGACGAATAAAAGAATGGGCTGATCAGCTGCGTGAATAACAAAGGCCCAGGAGTGCCCTGGCAACCACGGTCAGATGCCAATCCACTGCAGGCATACACGAATGTTCCAAACAGTATTTATGTGAGTCTGCTCGACACGTCCATAGGCTTGATCACCTCTCTGGATGGGATTGTGGATCACAAAGGCCGGTCCTGGCCATACTTGGGGGAATTTGTGCCCTCCTGCCGGTGGACGTGGGCGAGAAAGACCGGTTCTGGCCCTCTCGCTCGATGTTAGCTTTGGCTTTAGGCATGTGCGCCTCCTCCAACCGTGTTGTCGATCGGAGACAGATATTTCGATTCGATTTCACTATTACCCCTGCCCCCAAGGAGAAGTTATAGTAGGGTCCATCACTGGCTCAGAATGATAGTCCTGTGACTAGCCAGCCACCAAAGCAGCTGTCCATGGTTTTATCCTCACAGTCCTGTTAATCCGAAGGTGATTGTTGCCCATAATTTCGCGCCACTGGGCAATATAATAATGACAATCGTAAATTGATTAGAGAAATTAGACGTAGACAGTCAACATTTTTTGGACATGTTATGAGAAGAAATGGATTGGAGAACTTAGTGACAACTGGCAAGATCGAAGGGAACAAACCAAGAGGAAGACCGAGAGGAAAATACCTGGATGGCTTGGCCACATGGCATGGACGAGACAGAAACACTGAGCTGATCCACGACTCTGGTGATCGAGTGAAATGGCGAGTCATGACCGCCAACGCTTTCCGGCATGGCACATGATTGATTGATTGGGTAATATATTGCCTCGAAAATTCCATCCCAGAGTTCCCAAGGAACGGGCGGTGTACCATGAGATGGGTTTCCAACATCATCATACGGTGTTGTTTACATTATGTTATGTTATGTTAAGTTATGTTGTGTTGTGTTATGTTATGTTATGTTATGTTAAATTATGTTGTGTTATGTTATTTTATGTTATGTTATGTTATGTTAAGTTATGTTGAACCACGTTACTGCACTTTGGACATTTCCACTGTCTCTGTAGCGCAGTAGGTAGCGCGTCAATATCATAATCCATAGAATAAGAGCAGTGTGAAGACTGAGAGTTCGACCCTCACCTTCATAGTATGTATGTGTGTGTGTGTGTGTGTGTGCGCGCGCGCGCGTTTGTGTCTGTGTTAATGTGTGTGTGAGTGAATATGTGTGTGTTATTATTTTTTTCAAGCGTTTTTATAAATTCTCTTATCTGACTTTGATAACCTATTGTAACAAAATGTAACTTTGAAATCTTCTATTCTATTCATCAATGTAGCGTGGAAGAGAAGATAAAGTCGGCTCGTTAAGATCTAGGCGGTATGAAGTACGGATCCCGGTAGAATCTAAACTCATTATAGTGGTGCAGGAAGAGGACAGATAAAGTGAACAGCCGCAACTTGGAACAAGGCAGCAGACTTAGGTATTCCCCGCTACGCAATTTCATACAAGAAACTATAGCTCCCCAGACTTATGTCGTTGAAAAGTTCGATATGAAATCAATCACATACACAATCACATACACAATCACATACACAATCACATACACAATCACATACACAACTTTCACGCTGACTCACTCCACTAGTTGTCTATAGATTATGTAGTTTATATGTAAATGAACCTAAGAAACTCTGTAAATCTATATATTGAATTATTTTTTTTTTTCATTTTTTTTATAAGATGTCATTCAGCATCAACTGCTGTAATGCTAATTGTCTGAATCATAAGGATAAATGTTCGCGCACAATGTTGAAGGTCGTATGGTGGTGCCAGAAGGTTAGCGGTCTACTCAGATTTAGATCCAGCACTCCGCAAGTTCGGCTAGGCCGTCGACAAGGTCACTCTTCGCCTCTCTGTTGACTGGCGACTGCTCCACTCCGATGACTGTCGTTTGGTGTTGGAGGGCTGAATAGCGTTCCCTCGAATATTATAATTAAAATGTTCTTTGGTTATAATGGTGGCTGGGTCTACAATGTTCTAATTATGTGTTCTAAACACTGTCCGTAGATTGTTATAACACTTTGTGAGGCATCTCCTTGGAATCTGATAAGTCCTTGGCAATGGTCCTCACGTTATGACAAGTTTATATTATTATTTTGTCTTCGTCGTCTATGTTGACTTTGAAGTAGTAGGTGCTGTAGATTCTGGGTGATGTACCACAACAGTTCAAGTTCCGCACCTGCCTTTCTCAAAACGATGGTCTGAGTCTGTTTAGTATTTAACACAGTGTATCGAAACTATTGTCGGTGTGTGTTATGCACATAACTTTTTTGAGAGTCCTAAACTTTGGACAATTTTAACACACACACACACACACACACACACAGAGAGAGAGAGAGAGAGAGAGAGAGAGAGAGAGAGAGAGAGAGAGAGAGAGAGAGAGAGAGAGAGAGAGAGACTTGCCGACCTATCGAGTGGGTAAGAAATGAGACTCGGAACTCTGCAGAAATCAGCCTAGTAAACTTTTGGCTGGAAACGAGCTAAACCCGACCAAACTCTGCTAAATTTTAGCAACACACTAGCCAAATGCTGACAAGATACACACAACAATCAATCGCGATATGCATATAGCTACTTATTCAACATAGTTACTTTAATTTCATACAAGACGTTGCTACAATAAACATTTATTTATAGCTACCATAAAGCTTAAAAACTGATATAGAACATAACCTTTGAGAGGTGAATTTTAGCATAAATGGGAATTAGTGATGGATTCAATACAACAAAATGAAGAATCAGATTTGCTGGGCTGGTCACTTGACTCGCATGCTAGATCGCAGGCTCACAAAACGAACTTTTTACGGTGAGCTGCGTTATGGTAAACGCTCCCAATGCGGCCCGAGGAAACGCTTTAAAAACACTCTGAAGAACTCACTAAAAGCTTTTGGAATTAATCATGACACTTGGGAGCTGCTGTCAAAGACCGAAATTCGTGGCGTACATCATTACCCAAGGGTGCATTCACTTGTGAAGCAACTAGGACTGCAAGTGCTGTGAAGAAAAGGCTAGACAGAAAAACCACTACAGGAGAACCCCCTCCTGGAACGTCAAGAATTCTTTGCCCTCATGGTCAAAGAACATTTCGAGCAAAACTAGGCCTTATCGGCCATCTAAGAACTCACGGCTCCATACTGTAAACAACACTGGACGAAATGAATGGTCATCATCATTCTTGATGGAAAAACAACAACAACAAATATCTAAAAAGATAATTCCACCAGTACAAAGGGCAATACGAAAGAAGTGGATGACAGAAGAAATATTGCTTCTTGAGGATCACCATCAACATCATGTTCCCTGCTATCTGCAGTAAGCGATCATGCCTCCCATATATGTCAGTAACTGCTGTCCTGGATCACAATTGCTGGCGAAATTTCTCAATGCCACCGCCTAAGTCCATCCATCATCATTTCTGTCGGTCTGACTCTGCTTCTTCTCCTGAATCGACTAGTGAAAGGGGAGGAAGAACGTGACAGGTTGCCCTAGTCGATTCAGTTCAGCTATAAACCATATTGTGAGCTGTACATACCAATTGTTGGACATTGTAGTAACAGAGAGTGCAAAGAAAGGACTCTCCTTGAATATCAATAAAACAGTAACTATGGTGATATCAAAGAAACAGGTGACACCCAAATGTGAAATAGAGATGGAAGGAAAATTTCTGCACCAAGTGGATAGTTTTAAATATCTAGGGACATTTTTAATATTAGATGGAAGCTGCACAACAGAATACAAGAGCAGAATATGGCAAGCAAAGACTGCATTTCAGAAAATGAAAAATATCTAACGCAATAAGTCACTATCATTGAATGTAAGAAAGAGAGTGCTGAAGAGCTATATAGAACCTGTTTTGCTGTATGGCTGTGAATCTTGGAATATAAATGAACAAATTAGGAAGATATTGGAAGCAACAGAGATGTGGTTCCTTAGACGAATGTTGCGAATTCATTGGACTGCTAAATTTACTAACAATGAATGCCTTAAAGTGGCTAACGAAACTAGAACATTATATACAACAATAAGAAAGAGACAAACAGCTTTTTTGGGGTCATGTGATGAGAAGAGAGGCTCTGGAGAACATAGTGACAACTGGAAATATCGAGGGCAAGAGAGGCAGAGGCAGACCACGAGAAATGAACCTGGATGGATTGAGACGGTGGCATGGAGGAATATCAACGGCAGAGTTGATCCAGAAAACCAAAGACCGAGATCTGTGGAGAGTCATGATCGCCTACGCCAGTCGGCACGGCACTTGATGATGATGACATACCAGGGGAAACACCACTCTTATCGAGTTTTTTTTTTTTTTTCATGGGGTAATATTATATTAACCAAACTGTCGTGTCCTCCTTTAAAGTGTCGTCCCTGGAGTGAAGAGAGTCAACACCCACATTATAATATTTTTCTTCCTTTTTTCAATATCTTGGAGAATCCACCAGCTTCCGTCCAACACACTCCATCAGCCTATGGACACCTTTTCCTATCACTCTCTCACTGTCGTACTATGCCCCCTCTCATACTTCCCCAACTCAACATACTCAACAACTCTTGCTTCTAAAAATTAATAAAGATTAATTTATTAAAAGAAAAGTGTAACGTATATGAGACGTGTATGCGAAGACAATGTGTGTCGTGTATTATAACATAAATGTATGTGTCAGCCCTCAAAGTTCAGGATCATAGTGTACACATCATGGCAAGGATTACACGACCTCACACGAGACCTCACCATTAGACCTCACCGAAGTCGTATCCTTCTCTCCAGACATGTCCTCCTCCAGGAACTCTGATGACCATGAGATCTGAATCCCATGTAAATATATAATCCGTGGAAAAAACTATTATTGTTCCTAACGCAACTGTTCCTAATAGTTTATAGAAACTCCGGCTTCATAATTCCGGCGCAGTGAAAACAAACATGGAACACTGTCCTATGAACAAGACTTTTTTGTCTCTTGATAAATGTTCACTAGTTCTCACTATTAAACAGTTATTGTCTATACTCCAATACTCTTGATAAATGTTCACTAGTTCTCACTATTAAACAGTTATTGTCTATACTCCAATAGAGTCCTTTATTTTTGTTCTAGTCATAAGTGAACTGAATATCCATCACTACTGGTGTGTTAAAACTGGTATGACCTAAACTCATTCGGTATTTATCCTGTAGGATACATATACCATTCAGCACCACTGAGCAATGTTGATCATCTTCCTCTAACATAAGCTCTGTTGTAAAGTTGCTGGCCAATCTTCCTGCGCCAAACTTTATCCGGGATCGGGTTTTTCCTGGGTTCCGTGTTCTTCATTCCAACCAGAGGAAACCTGTAACATAAATCATATAACCGGTGATAGCCTCCCCGTCACTGATCTCTATTAGATAATCGTGGGCCATCGGCCTCGCTCAGAAAATATAATGAACATCCTCTGTCATGGACAGATGACTGAACACATATGAAGAACGTCCACTAAAATCCAAGGTTTGAGTTCAACTGTCCTCTCCAATCATGGTTTTCTGGCAAACCTAAAATTGGTCACGTGACATGGTTGATGTCCTGCAGGTGTTATTTGGGCATATCATCCATTGTCAAGAATCGATTTTCCCTGGCTCCATCAATGTCAAAGTTGTCATCAGTTGTTTGGACTCCCCCAACAAACTAACGAGTTACTGTATGATCCCAACAACAGTTTTCCCCAACAAGCTGCCAATCTTCTTTACGTCCGGAAACTATGAATTGACAGACGGACTGTTTTCTTCCGAGCTGGGTACTTCCGCTTCCAATCCTACTTGTTTATAATCTGTCAAAGCGATGTATGATTCAGCTCATTCACTTCCCCTACACATCTGCAACTGTTAATTTTGCCCGACATGTGATGGACGACATCCGATTGCCACCATGATCCCACGGGTTCCATCTGTATTCAAATGTTGACAAACTGTCAAAGCGATGCCGGGTTTTGTCTCACTCACCACCGAGTGTTCCCCTGTTGTCGACCCAATGTAACCCCGTGCAGCTGTAACTATTTACCGTCCTGGGGTTTAACATCCGATTTGTTTTTTTCTGTTAGTAAAATAGTTGTCACTGGCAGATAGTCCGTTAAATCAGAAAGCCTCTATAATAATCAACTGGGTAAACGCAAGGTTTTATTTTGTGACACACACTTCATTCACGTTGCAGTAGTAGTTGGGAAACTGAATTTCGGCCAAACCCACTTCGCATTGTTTGGTCACATCAACAGTCTGCTACATATTGACGAAAGAGTGACTTGGTTTGTTGTTGGAAAACATATTCGGCGAAGCATTGCTCGGTAATGTCAAGTAGAAACTCATAATTTATTGTTAGGTAACATGTAACCCAGACAACTACTCATTGGAGCAATTCACAGCTTGCCCTCAGATGCTTCGGCGCTGCCTAAGATTGAATAGTGATACGCTGATAACGGTGTATATAACCACCAGCTGACAGAAGAAGACAGTCTCTAACCGTGGTACATCGACATCATCATCAAGTGCCCTGTCGGCTGGCGTAGGCTTTCATGGCTCTCCACAGATCTTGGTCTTTGGTGTTCTGTGTAACAGGATGGCCTCGGTTGTTGTGAATGAACACAAGCCCCGAGGTATCCCACTCACTCACGTGTATAATAACCTCAGGGGTTGGACAGTAGATACACTGATACTAGTATTACTGACCCCCGGTGCAATGAAACAAGTGTTAGAAGTCTACAAGCCCCTCCCAGATTCTAAGCCTCTACTGTCTACCCTCTACCTATGGACATGTATCCCTCAGGACTCGTCCAAAACCACACACAATAACTGTAGACAAGACATGTCAACAATTAAACAATTTAATGTACACTAAAGACACAGGTCGGAATGGAACGTCCTGATAGGAGCGGATCTATTTACAATATAGAGAATAGGCTAGAGAAAGAGTCATAGATGATTTCAGGTTCATCCCTAGGCGTAGCAGAAGATTTACAGGGTGTTTCCGTCGAGTCGGTCCAATAGACTCACCCGGCTCTCTCCCAGCACTGCTGTCTGGAAAACTTGTGGACGTCTCTGCCGCAAGCAACCGGTGATCATATAATGGGTTTAGTCACCAGGACCTCCGATGACTGGACTAAGATCACACCTCCACAAATTCACGAAGTGTCAATAACTATTGTCCCTATGACTGCTTTGCCTACACAGTCTGGATGGAGGACCCTCGATCCCCTGATGACACTTGACAATAGCTGTAGACATAGTCTCTGAAATGTTCACTACAATATTAAGTGATGATACACCCCTGGTTGGGGGACGTAGAATCTCAGCACTGTTAACATGAAGCATCTAGGATAACGCCTTTCATAACCTGGCTAATGAATGTCTCGTGCGTGTTTCTACTCTCTGGTAGATGACGAACTGAATCGATTACTGGAACTCAGGATTTACCGGACTCCACCTGAGTCTGGTCCGGAACAATGGCATTCAAGATATGAACACAGCGTTTAAATGTCATGAAGATCTGCTGAAGATCTAGTACTGTGGAACATATACGTCTTACTGGAATACCACCATGATCCCTGCAAGAAGATCTATTTAGGATCTGTCTCTGATGTATTCATAAGTACTTGATGCGTAACAATTATATTTGTTTGACGGTCTTCGTTAGAATTTATATAAATACACATTTAGGTTATCAAGAACAAGTCTCATCATGATGAACCTCACACAAAAGCTTGGCCATGTATTTCCATTAGATTCTATATTGACAATTACTTTCGCGGCGGAACAACTGAAAACAAGCAGTGAATGTAACTAAGACTTATAACTGTGTTCTTATTATCCGTTTGTCACGCCCTTTCCAGGGCCCATTCCCCACTGGTCCAAGCCTGACATCCAACTTACGCCCGTGGCTCATAGTAGCTGTCAGAGTGCGACAGCTGCCACACCCCTGGGCAAAAGCTGTGACAGTCTGGCTAAACCACGCGCGAGTAACCGATTTGGTGTCAAACCAATCGGTGAACTAGGGTATGCCTATCCAGTGATAGGATGTATATCCTGTGAAGACAGGATTCAGCAGACTGCACGGAAGAAATCATTGATGATCCAACGGGCAAGACAGCGTTTACCTGCAAAGCGTTGTGGAACGTAAAGAGAGCGGCAAGGCACGTAGAGCGCCCTGGTCATTCATTGCTCCTGTATACGTTTCCAGTCGTCTTGGCTTGTCTTGCCGCTGGACTCAGATGGATTCAGGCGAGAGAGTGAGGTCGGCGAATTGTGCAACTCTTCCTCACTTTAATCCAATTCATCGCGCAAGTAATTCTTTATCCAACTTCATACTCACGGCTCCATACTTTCAACTCCACTGGATGAAATGAATGGTCATCATCATTCTTCATGGACAAACAGCATTATCCAATTGTTGATTTTGGGTGTACATACGCACACACGCACGCGCACACAAACTCATTATCATTATCAAGTACCTTGCCAGCTGGCGTAGACATTCAAGTCTCTCCACATATCTCGGTCTTTGGTATTTTGGATCAGTTCTGCGGCTGATATTCCTCCATGCCACCATCTCAATCCATCCAGCATCATTTCTCTTAGTCTGTCCTGGGCTCTCATTCCCTTAATCATTCCATTCGTCATGATGTCACCCAACGCCTCTCATCTCATCACATGATTAAAAAAAGCTGTTGTCTCATTCTTATTGTTGAATCAGTTATCAGTTATCAGTTATCAGTTGGGGTATTTTCATTGCACTCCGGACATGTCCATAGGTGCTCAGATCCTCCCCCCAGCATATGCATCAGCGTCCGGTGGCTAATAGTGCCAGTTCTGTGTTGGTTGACGAGGCGCCTTGTTTTCCCGATGTACCTCTCGCGTCTGGCCGTGCCGATTCTTACTCCCAAGTCTTTCATCCTGGACAGTGATGTGGATTCACTGACGTCAAAGTCCTCTGTTCTCGCCATATCTTTGAGGACGTTAATAACATCGGCACGATCCATGGGCTGGCCATCTACAGGGGGTGCAGAGCCAGCCAGTTTGTCAGCTCGCTCATTTCCCTCGAGTCCCGCATATCCCGGGACGAAGATGAAGGTGACTTTACGGACAACAGACTTCCGCAGCGACTCAGTCCACTGTCTACGTACAGATCCAGCTTCGACCTTCTGAATCATGCTCATTGAATCACTTAGTACACATACGTTAGTATAATGCTGTGATTCCAGCCATATGAAAGCCTGTGTAACTGCCATCACCTCCATCGTCATGCTGCTCGTGGTCATAGAGTGGGCACCACTGGATTCTTGAACGGTTCGGCCCGCTGAACGGGCTGTAAATGCCCACGCACTTCTCCGCTGCTTTACAACAGATCCATCTGTATAGATGAGCACTTCGGGGCTATCTGAGTGTTCATAGATGAGCGTGTTGACCTCTGCATTGACAGCGACAGGGTTCTGCTCTCTGCACCGTCTGTCGAGTGTGATAATGCAGGAGAAAGTGCACTTAAAAGCTGGAGGCACCAGCACCCATTCCTTGCCGGGGTTGATACTGGTAAGACTGCAGACCTGTCTGACGACATGTTCCGCCCGACCCATCCATGATTTGCCCCTCTTTGGCCTGTCACCCTTTTCTCTGAATATAGCGTCATGCAGAGGGTGCTGCTCATCTGCACTTATTTTTAAGTATGTACGAGCTCTCCAGATCTTGATCCTGTGTTCCATTGTCGGGAAGTCAAGGAGCTATCTCATTGCTACACAGCTGGTGTCTCTCGTGCAGCCCAAAATGATGCTCATAGCTTCGTTTTGTACCTTTTCAAGTCTTCCAATATGTATAGGGCTGACAGTGATGATGGCCAGGGTATACTCGATGCGTGAAAGCACCAGTCCTTGGAACAGAAGTATTAGCAGTCTATGCTCGATATTGGTAGTCGCCATGACTCTCATTGCTGACAAACCTTTTCGAGCTTTCGTTATGACAAAATCGACATGGTCTCTGAAGGACCATGAATCTTATTGTTGAATATAATGTTCTAGTTTCGTTAACCTCTTTCAGACAGTCGTTGTTAGTTACTATGGCAGTCCAAAGAATGCGCAACATTCCTCTCAGGCACCACATCTCTATTGCTTTCAAGTTCTTCCTAATTTGTTCATTTACATTCTAAGATTCACTGCCACACAGCAAAACAGGTTCTATATAATATTTCAGTTCTCTATTACACCCATTCAATGATAGTTACTTATTGCATAAGACACCTTTCATTTTCTGAAATGCAGCTTTCGCTTGCCCAATTCTGTTCTTAATCTCTGTTGTGCACCTTCCATCAGATGATAATTGTTCCTAGCTACACACAAACTACAGTCATAACATGTTTTGGGTGAGAACCGGTGCGTAATTGACCGAACATGTAGGCAGATTAATTATTTCAACAAGGAAAGACGATCGTGTGGACGGACTGAGTCCCAACGTGCATTTATTGAATTAAAAAAAAATTTTGCTGGTTTAGTTTTTATTTTCAGCGTAG
>OY992878.1:58943169-58963169 GCA_963921405.1 Cepaea hortensis | reverse complement strand
ATAGGTTGCGAGTATTCGGGCTTACAGTCAAACCAACTAAAGTAGAGTTGGGCATGGAAGAAATTGACTTCCTAGGCCATACCATCTGCAGGGGCCATCTCAGAACAGATGAAAAAATTGTGACCAAGATTCTCAATTTGACTATGCCAACGACCAAGAAACAGGTCCGAAGTCTACTTGGTCTTGTTAATTATTATAGTAAATTTATTCCCAATCTGGCGGAAATCACCAGTGTTTTTTTCCCAATATTTTGAAAGCTTCGGCAAAATTGAATGTTCAAGCTGCACGGTTAATTAGTGCTTTATCAAAATTGAAGTATTTATTCATCGTTCCACCTATTTTGCGTTTGCCTAACCAAAATCTTACCTATTTTTTACGTACAGACGCAAGTGCTATTTCCATATCGGGAGTCCTAGGCCAGTTTTACGAAGGGAAGTTCCACCCAGTAATGTACGTAAGCCGTAAGATCAGCCCAGCTGAATCGAGATACTCAGCATCTGAATTGGAGGGCCTTAGCTTAATCTATTGTGTTAGAAAACTTCATAGGTTTCTGGCAGGAACACAGTTTGTGATCGAAACCGACAATTCTCCGCTTTCTGTTATGCAGTCTGGCATTCCCCAGAACAATAGGGTCTACAGATGGGCCTTGATACTGCAGAACTATGCATCTAGCATTTGAAGGGGAGTTTGAACTCTTTGGCAGACACTTTGAGTCGACCGTCAAACATTGAAATACCTGAGGTACAGGAAGAGATCGACCAGAGATCACCAGAAACAGTGACACTGTAATTGCTATTTAGATCAGTGCCGTATGTGGTGATAAAGTTACACTGTAAGTGCGTTATAATCGCCAAGCGTTTAAACTGTGTAAGAGTAACATTGCCATTATGAGTGAAACGAACAGACGCATAAGTAGTATGTCTACATCGCTAACACATATATAAGCCATATTTACATTGAAGTGTTAGATGTGAACCTACATAGATTAGTAGGGAACTATATATATAAACACTATCCAGGAAGGAGAGCATATAAGACTTTGTCTAAATGAACTATGTTATGAAAATAGTCTACAAAGAACAGTGCTCCATCATCACACCTGAAAGGACGACATTAGTTTAGTGTAATTATATATAAAAGTAATTGTGATATGTATATAACAGTGGTTTATAAACAGTACGCATAACTTCATTTTTGTATTAATAATTGAATTGCAAAATGTTCAAGTACATATATAACTTTATTTATCTCATTTGATAGTAATAAGTCACCTACATTTAGTTAAGAACCCATTGAAGTCAACACCTATATTAGAAATGTAATTATTGGAAATTACTTTACCTTATCACCGCATAAACATAATCATTTATAAATTCATTTATTTAAAATATAATTTCTAAACTAACCCAACCATTTAGGAATTAACATCATTTCATAACCAATAACACTTGAAGGTAACTAACCCATTTTGCTTAAATGTAATTAATTAGTTAGATTATTTCCCTTAGGATAAATTTAGAACAGCACACCAAATTACATCAGTTAGTTAGATTAGTTAGTATTACAGGATCGGTAACAAACCATCCTCACAAACTTGTATATTTTGTATAGGCATGACACGTGCAAAGAAACCGCACAGTCATTTGGCGTGAAAACTTGTACAATTCAGCCAATCATTTAGTGTAAATATGTAATGTTCATTTACTTGATATTATGAACCATATTTTAATGACGAATGAATGTTTTAACATAACGATGGTATGAAAGTGAATGAAAGATGTGTAAATGAGAGGAGAGAATGTATAAATTAGTAAACATTGAAAGAGAGACACAGAGAGAGAGAGAGAGAGAGAGAGAGAGAGAGAGAGAGAGAGAGAGAGAGAGAGAGGTAGCGGCAAATTTTTTGTTCACCGCTTGACACGTCTTGTTGTGACTTGTCTATGTCAATCTGTGTGACCAATGTGTTGTCAGGTTTTAAGTGTGTTACTGCAATACTTTAGTAATAGTAGATATAGAAAATACTTTGAGCATCTTGAAACGGAATTGTGGTCATAAATAAGAATAACAGTCATTTGTAGCCACAATAAACCAATTTACGGCACTCGAAGGATTACACACATGTAGAAGAGTAACGCATACACATGTTAGCAAATTAAGTACACTGTAGTTTATTAGAAAACACGCAAACAAATAGGAAAACGAACACATACAAGTTGCATACACTATTTGCTTCAAAAAACAGTAACTCAAATCAGGGGACACAATAACCTCTTAAAAACCTTAATGTAACATTGAAAATATTTCTTCACAAGCGGAAGCTAGAAGGTGAAGAGTAGAACTTAATGTATACGAGTTGGGGCTGATATTATTGGGAACATGAACATTCGATGCTCATGTGTTGTACTCATAACAGAGTCAACTTGTATTGGGTTGTCATTTTGGGCAATATGAGGACAGGTCAAAAGACATAAGTCAACGGACAGAAGTCAGAAGACATGGGTCATAAGACGGAAGTCAGGACATAAGTCATAAGACAACGGTTCCGGATCAAAACAATTCCCAAGAAGATCTATAGCCAACTGTACTGATACGATGGGCTACTCAATTAGCCGAGTGAATTAATAGAACAGTGTGAGTAAGGAAAGGAGAGAGTTTGTTCTATCCCCAGAAGAAAGATTTACAACTTATGAGATCTTTGACAAAATTGGACAGCCAATTTTTCAGTGACCATACAACGTGTTACAAGCATGAGTTAAAAGGTTGTAACACTACACGGAGAGGAGAGGAGCCTGTCAAAGATCTGGATAAGAGATTACAGAGTTAAGAATATAAGAAATAGAGCTAAGACAGAGAACATTAGAGAACACCAGACAGTAGAGACACAAGCGCTATAAATAGCTTTACAACAGGACACACTTGTGTCAACCAAGAGGGCATTGAGTGTAAGTGAGCGAGGGTTTCCCAAGACACTAGGAAAACTCGCCTCGACGAGTAACCATGGAGTACAGGTTACTCTAGTTAGCTGACCAGCGTGCTGGGACACCACGCACGCAAGACTCGCCAGCGCACGGAGGATCCAACGTTCGTGTTTGAACACGCAACTAAAAGCGTGGCTCAGACTGCGACTGAGACGGCTAGAGAGTAGACGTGTTCCTTATGAATACTATAAGTTTATAGACAATAGTGATTGTTAGGCTTTAGATTCCATTCAGTGATTAATAGTATCATTATCACCTCTTCATTGCATCTGTGTAACGTACTATGATGTTTAATGTCAATGAGGTATTCCTCTCGCGGAGCTTGTTTGTAATCAGCTCTAAATAAATTGTATCCCTTTTGCAAATGACACGAGTTATTATTTCGTGTGGTGCAAAAGTAGGGGAGTCCTGAAATACCTGTCGCAAGTAAGTCGCTGACAATCAGTCTTCAGTTTCCTTATCAATGATGCCTAATTTGAGTCCAATCCACCTCGCCTTGGCCAGAATTTCATCCTGCATTAGGGAAAAACACATGGAGAGTATGGCCATACCAAACAACACATATATAGATCCCAGTAGCAGCTGTGCTTGGGCCTGAGGGTTCTCAAAATCTGTTCCCGGCACCACGTCCCCGAACCCGATTGTACTGAGGGTTATGAAGCAGAAATAGGCAGACTGGAGCCAGTCCCAACCTTCCCACAAACCAAACAGGATGGCGCCTCCAAAGATGTACCCGCCAATGACGATTATTGTTATTGTTAGAGGGACTGTTATCTTTCTTTCATCTAGATCATCTTCGTCATCTTCATCGCTGTCATCGTTCATGAAGAGGGCGTTCTTTTTCGTTGTGTTCAGAGGCACGATCTTGACCTAATGTCAGAGACAAGATGAAGATAATGACAATTTATTAACATAACTATCGTTCAACTGAAATTTGTATGGTTTGAAATAGGATACAGGTATTCTGGTGGTTCATACTACTTGTACTTCTGCTAGTGCTGCTGCTACTACTGCTGTTGCTGCTGCTGCTGCTGCTGCTGCTGCTGCTGCTCCTGCTGCTGCTCCTGCTGCTGCTGCTGTTGCTGCTACTACTAATTAATGGAAATTCCCAGAAAATTATAAAATGTAACTGGTAATAATTTTACGAAACTGGGTTGAGCTCCAGATCCGTAATGGTTGGAATCCATTACTCATTACGGATCTGGAGACCGTTCAGCATTGTAATTCTTCAGACATATGCTCCAACAGCTGATTATAGTGATGAACAGCTAGAAGAATTTTATAAAGACCTACAACAAACACTGAAAGTTGTAAAATCATCAGAGGTCCTAATTGTCATGGGAGACATGAACGTAAACGTTGGAGAAAAAAAAATATAAGCAGATAATAGGGCAATATGGTATGGGACACAAACGACAGAGGTGACCGGCTGATACAGTTCTGTGCGGAAAACAATCTTATTGTTTGCAACACATTTTTTCAACATAACCCTAGGAAACTGTATACATGGAAAAGCCCTGGAGATAGAACAAGAAACCAGACTGACTACATTATGATTAGAAATAGATTTAAAAACAATGTTAAAAGTGCCAAAACTTACACTGGTGCTGATATAAACTCTGACCATAATCCTGTAGTTTTAAAATTACAAATAAAACTTAAAAACCCAGGAATAAGAAAATCTAAGACACCTCAAGTAGACATATCGACATTGAAACAACCAGAAACAAGTTAACTGTACCTAGTTAAAGTCAAAAATAGATATGATGGGCTAATCATTGAAAGTGTGGAACAATATCGACGTGAAAATCCCGAGGATAAAATTAATACAAAATGAGAAAGTATAAAAGCCAGTAATCAGACTGCAAATACCACCTTGCCAGTGAAGATTAATAAGAAAAAACAATTATGGATAGCCGATGAAATCTTGAGTAAAATGTCTCATAGAAATAAAGCAAAGAACACTCCAGAGTATATAGTAATAGATAGAGAAATACGTCACATGTGCAGAGTTCCAAAGAAGAGTGGCTGCAGGAACATTGCAAAGAAATAGAGGTTCTGGAAATAAAACACAACTCGAAAGAATTACATGAACATATAAACAGATTTACAAAGAAGAAAAATAATATAACAGGAAACAGTTGTATCAGAGGAAAAAATGGAGAAATTATAATTAATAACACTGACATAATAAAAAGATGGACAGAGTATACAGAAGATTTATTCTGGGACAGCAGGGTCAATAGACCAACATTGTATAATACTCAAGAAGGACCAAAAATATTAACGGTTGAAGTAGAAAAGGCTATTTAAAAGATGAAAGAAGGAAAGGCTGTAGGTCCTGACAAGATAACAACAGAGATGATAAAATCCTTATCCAGCCTTGACATTGAAACTATCACAGAATTATGTAATTATATATATAATACTGGGTACATCCCCAAAGACTTGAAAACATCAATTTTCATCACACTACCGAAGAAGCCAAGAGCTGTTGAGTGTGAGGATTACAGAACTATTAGCTTAATGAGCCATATAACTAAGATACTACTCAAGGTCATACAAGAAAGAATTCAACATAAAATAGATGAGGAAGTAGCTTAAGAACAATTTGGGTTCCGCAAAAACAGCGGCACCAGAGAAGCAATTATCTGTTTTAGGATATTAATTGAAAAATATATCGAAGTTCAAACAAGAATATATGTTTGTTTTATAGACTACAAGAAAGCTTTTGATAGTGTACAACATGAACGACTAATTACGTGCCTTCAAGATATAGGAGTAGACGGGAAGGACATCAGACTTATTAGTAACTTGTACTGGGAACAAGTGGCGTCTATTAGATGCGGTAACAACTATTCGTCGCCTATAGAGATAAAAAGAAGAGTACGGCAGGGATGTGTACTGTCCCCAAGCCTCTTCAACCTATACACAGAAAGAATTGTTAAACAAGTTGAAATGCCTGGACTCAGCATGAATGGAAGAATCATAAACAATCTTAGATATGCTGACGATACCGTGTTACTAGCAGAAAGTGAACAAGAGTTGCAAGACCTAGTGGAAAAAGTAAACAGGCACAGTGCAGAATGTGGCTTAGATATTAACATCCAAAATACAACAACTATGATAATTAGCAGTGAAAAGGAAAGGTCATCAATAAACATCACAGTAAATGGAGAGATACTAGAATAAGTAACAAGTTTCTCCTATCTTGGACATATAATAACAGATGATGGCAGAAGTGAAATAGAAATCAAAAAGGGAATAGGAATGGCCAAATATGTTTTCAACGGCATGAAATCAGTATTAACATCTAGAGATATTTTTTTTTAAAGTTGCGTATCCCTTACAGGACGTTGCAGTCAACACCAGCATTTTTCAGCTGCTGTTGATGTACTAGGCAGGTGTTACGCTCAGTAGTTTGCCATTGCTTTCTGAACGACCGGCTCCCATACCAGCACATTATAACACAACGCGACACGGTCTGCTGCACAAATCGGTCACAGCTGAGCTTCGAACGCCTGGTCCCGGTTCACGAACCTCGTTCGCAAGCCTTTAGCCACGGAGCAGGCTGGAGAGATTAACAACGCATTAAAAATGAGAATTGTCAAATGCTACGTGTATTCAACGCTACTGTATGGCGCGGAAACCTGAACATTGAACAAGAAACTAGAAAGTCGCATAGAAGCCCTGGGGATGTGGATAAACAGACGAATATGTCGTAATTCATGGAAACAAAAACAATCAAATTCAGAGGTTCTTGAAAAACTGGGAATGAAGAGCGAGTTGATGAAAGAAATAAAGAGGAGGCAAGTGAAATATTTAGAAGACATGATACTCTTATAAAAACCATACTGGGGGGCAAGGTTGAGGGCAATCGAGCAAGAGGTAGACAACGATACAAATGGGAAGATAACATCAAGAGATGGACGAACATCAGCCTGACAGAATGTACAGTCAAGGCGAGAGACAGACAGTGTTGGAGATCCATTGCAGCCAACCTTCATTGTGGAGACGGCACCTGATTGATTGACATTAATGTCCGACGGTGTAAATAAAATAAGAAGATGAATACATGTGTTAACATTAAAGAAAGACAAAAGGTACAAAGTGTATACCAGTGGACAAACCAGGTAAATAGCACCAGTAGGTAAAATCATTCACATTTTAAATTAGAGGTCTTATAGCAAAGCCAATCCTTGATTGCATGGGTTGTTTTTAATTGATGTTCAGTAGGTCAGCATGCCGAACTGATGAGAGCGTTTGTTCTTTAACATCCTTTGTGCTGATGCCTAGATAGCATGTTCCACCCATACACCGGTTCAGCTGGACTAAAATGTTCACTTCTCGTCCTTAACTTGGGAACGTAAATTACAAGTGCTTGAGAAGTCGGGGTGGGTTCACCTGATGGCGAGGGATACTGGTAATAAGGAAAGCTAATCCATAAAGAACAATTTATGGACTGCGCTTAAGTTCAAAGCGAGCGAACGTAAAATAATGGTGTTCTACCCTGAAGGAACATGCATATAGCTGATAATGAAATAGCTGTAAAATGTGGAAGGGTTATTAGAAAGAAATAATATGGAACAATTGAACATTTGGGCCAAATTTGTGTGGACAATTACATTTGCACTTGATGAAATAAGGAACTTAACCAATACACTTGCACTTGCCGTATGGAACTCAACCATGCGATTACATACACCAGAGGCTGTCTGTAGGCTGTATATTTAAACAAACAGTGTGCCCCATATCGAGATTGAAATATTGAATGTTGACTTGAATATTAATTTCGTAAATAATTGATGCTTGCTTGCTTGCTTGTGTTCGTTGGCTTGAGCTCCAACGCGAAGTCCTGTATGTCGGATGAAGGCATCCTGTTGTCAGTGTGATGTCATACAGGACCTGAGTTTTGCGTGAGTACCCGTTGTCCCATGTCTGGCTTATTGGTGTGCAGACTGGTGGTTCCTCGCCGTACAGGCAGACACTCTCCGACTTCGGAGGAATCGGCGATCCTACTGACTTTAGCCAGGACCCCGAAGGGACCTGTTGCCCAGGACGCTCGACGAGGACGCGTCAATAGGTCTTGGCCAGTATATAACCCGGCCCTGGTGCCTTGGAAACACCTCTGCGTCCCTAAATAATTGATGACTCTTCCTCTAGAAAACTAAAAGAACGCCTCACCTTTCCTATTCCGAAACTGTTTTTCGAAGATTTTGAAACAGATGAATCTGTTCTGTCTTCGCTGGAGTCCATACTTCCTGTAGACGATCGTGACTTCAGATTGGTGAACTCTGTCGACGCGGGAACATGTCTGTCATCTGAAAATGATGGTGTTTTGTTGAGTCACAAATGTTGTATATAAGAGTAGAAAAATAACTAATTTAGCGTATGATTTATGCTTCTGGAGCTGTTAACTTTAGACTTGTCAAAACCAGAACCACTTCTATTTACTGACATTTAAACAGCATTTGAATTTGTCCTGTAATGCGTTTGAATTAACAGATTCAGTACCAGACAAAAAGTAGGTTTGAATCTAACAAAAAGGGATGGCGGAAAATGGGAAATAGGGAGGTTTTATCACGGTTAGACTTTTACATACATTGGCACCTTGCCGTCTTGACAGACGATAGTTTGTGCTTTAAAAAGGCATAATAACTTTTACCTATGGCGGTAGCGAATGTGACTGATAAGGCCAATTTGCGCTGTAAATGTCCGTTCACAGTGGGTGCATGTGAACACGTGGTCATTTCCACCATCATGCACCATCTTACGTCTCACACGCTCGGTGTATGACTTATCTGCAATAATTTTCTCCTTTGTCTTGATTCCATTTCTGATGTTTACCCTCCATGCAACACGTTCAGCGGTGACTTGCTCCCAATGTGCATTATCAATGCCTGTATCAATCATGTCCCGCTTACACACATCTTTGTATCGTAGTAGAGGCCGACCCTGAGATCTCTTACCCATCTGTAATTCACCAAAAAAGATGTCCTTTGGTATTCTACCATCATCCATCCTCCAAAGATGTCCTATCCAAGTCTACGAAGACTGAGCATGGAATAAACCGTCACACAACCTGATCTTTCCAATACTTCTGTATTTGTGATTTTGTCTTGCCACTTAATACCAAGAATTCTTCGCAGACACCGCATAAAAGGATTGTTTCCTCTGGGGCTTGAACCCAGGACCTTCCGCGTGTTAGGCGGATGTGATAACCACTACACAACGGAAACCACATTGCCTCTCCATAGCACAAAGCCTGGGCTAAAATATAGAGAACGTGTGTTGCCCATGCAGCATGATCCCTCTCTCGGCCTGCCTAGTTCACTCCAGAGGAAAGGTAACACACCTACATCTGGAACAAGACAAGCTGCAGAAGCTGCCGGATCAGCAAAGCAATGCTCTAACTGTCCGCCTGTCGGAGCTTCGATCCTAGACCAGCCGCCAACCAAGGCTTAGGGCCTGGTCTGCCCTGCCATGACATTTTGTCTTTAGCTTGCATTTCCTCGCACCGGGTTAAGGCTTGTACCCTCCCAATTGCGCTCTTCCGCCCGAAGCCGTTGGCACAGTGTGGGGTGTCGGGTTTGGTAAGCGCCGCCAAACGTTCGGCGCTAACAGAAAGCAGGTAGTACCGTCTACTGTTATATGGTAGCTCAGTCATATCTGACTAAGACCTGACACACCAGTTAGACTTACAAGTTGTTAATATGGTAGCAGACATGTATTATACGAGAGGGCTTCACATGAAAAGTTAACAGTGTGATAGAAATTACAATAACCATTCATTCATTCATTCATTCATTCATTCATTCATTCATTCAGTAGCATGTCCTTTGCAGAACTTCGCTCCCATACCAACCTTCCGGAATACCTCTCGATCATAAGCAAGATGTCCTGCGTCCGATACACCCATCAGGAGATCATCCGCCACATCCTGCACCCATCTTCTTTTTGGTTTTCCTCTTTCTTTCTTCCCAGGCATATACCCCTCCATTATTGTTCTCTCCAAACTTTCGTGACATTTGAAGTGACCAAAATGTTTCAATTGTCTTTGTTTTATCGTCTTTAATAGCCAACCTTCTTCAATATTCAGCTCTTGAAGTATGGATGCACTTGTTCTTTTCTTTATCCAAGATATTCTTAGAACTGGTCTATAAAATGTATATTCAAAGGCATTTGTGCGCTGTTCAGCTTGTTTAGGAGGCGTCCAGGTCTCACTGGCGTAAGCTGCAATGGGAAAGATGTGTGCTCTTCAATATCAAATTTGTGTAGTTCTATCTGTCCCACTCCACAATTTATTCAGTTGTTTTAGTCTTTGAAGAGCAATAGATATTCGTCTTTTAATTTCTTTCACTGTGTCACCATTGTTGGTAATCAATAACCCAAGATATTCAAAATGTTCCACCACCTCTAGTTTTTTCTCATTAACATATGTTTCTTTTTCCATAGTAGTTCTATCTGTATGCATTATCTTTGTTTTTGCTTTGTTAAGATATAAGTTGTGATTTTCATTATTCAATTGGGTTGAGGTTATTAGATTTTCTATACCATTCTGTGATGTGGATAGTAACACACACACACATACACACACACAAACACACACACGCACGCACGTTTGCATGCACGCACGCACGCACGCACGCACGCACGCACGCACACACACACACACACACACACACACACACACACACATATATGGAAAATTTGATGACATTAAGAATGAAATGAGAAGACTAAATATTAACCTGTTAGGTATATGTGAGACCAGATGGATATGAATGGGCATTATAACATCTGAGGAATATAGAATAATCTATTCTGATGGAGAGAAACAACAGCGAGGAGTAGCAATTATAATGGATACAGGGAGACCAAAATCGATCAAAGGATATTGGACTGTATCAGACAGAGTGTTACTAGTGAAGTTGAGTGGAAGACCTTTTGATGTCAACGTCATACAAGTTTATGCACCAACAGCAGACAGTAGTGATGACAGCATTGATGAATTTTATAATGACTTAGAGAATGCCTTCAAGAAATGTAAGAATTCTGAAGTAAATATCATAATGGGTGACTGGAATGCCAAAGTTGGAAATCAACAGGACGGATGTATAGCAGGCAAGCATGGACTAGGGGAACAGAATGAAAGAGGTTGCAGACTTTTACAGTGGGCAAAAGAGCACGATGTGTTGAGTTGAGTTGAGTTAAGAACCGACATCATTTGCTCAGGACATTCCCATACGTGCTCCGTCCCCTCGTTCAACAGCCAGCGAAGAGTCATACTACTAATCGTTCCCACCGCTATCTGGTTAAACTTTCTCCTGGTCTTTCCTCTCAGTTTTGAGATTTTTCCAGAACCCCTGCCGATACCCCGCAATTTCATTCTTCCCACTTATGGGTTCTCAATCTGTTCCTCCGCCTTCTCCACCTGGTCCCACGAGCGCACGACCACCTCCCCCTTGTCCATAGGCAGACTACCACCAAGAGGTGCATTCCCTGCTAGCATATCAGGCTGTTCATTATCCCGTACCCCCGCATGGCCAGGGCAAAATATCCATATAGTTCTCACAATCTGTGACCTATGAAGCGACGAGAGCCATTTCACACGAAACATTCCGTTCTCCACCATACTAAGCATACTCTTTGAATCTGTAATGAATACAGCGTGTGTTGCAGTAGTCTCCTCTAGCCACCGGAATGCCGCTGTTAATTGCCTCCACCCCCATTCTCATACTGGAGGTCGTAGTCTCATATGCCACTCTCCTTTTTCAAGACTCGTCCATTAGCCTTTGCAATAAAGCCCAAGCCACTAAGTCTGTTTCTCACCACTGACCCATCGGTGCAGATGACTATGTCACCTTGATGTGTGTTGCAGATGATGTGATTATTGGGAACACCTGGTATAAACAGCACCCAAGGAGATTATAGACATGGAGGAGTCCCGATCATAAGATCAAACATCAGATTGATTACATTCTCATTAATAGAAGATTTTGAAATGCCCTAAAAGTCGCAAAAACTATATCACGTGCAGACTTCTACAGCGACCATAGATTAATCTTAAGCAGTATACATATTAAATTAAAGAAAGTCAAATATACACCAAGAAACAAAATTCGATCTACTGGCATTGAAGAGTGAGGAGATAAAAGATAAATTCAACGTAGAGGTCAAGAACAGATCATTGTCCGACATGGAAATATTATTTCAAGATGTCAACGACCAAAGGGATATATTAAAGAAATCAGTCATCCAAGCTGCAGAAGCAACCATCCCAAAAATAAAGATAAAAGGACGCAAGAAATGGATGGTGGAAGACATCTTAAAACTCATGAAAATAAGAAGAAACAACAAAAATAACAAGGAAAAATATGAAGAGATTCACAGGAAAATTAGGAAGCCATGCAAAGAGTCAAAAGAAACATGGCTTGAGGAAAATTGCAACGAAATTGAAAACCAAAACAACACCCGTAATACCAAACTAATGCACAAACGAATTAATGACATCACTAACAAAAGAACACGCACATAAACGGGTTGCCTAAAAACCAAAGATGGCAACATTACAAAAGAAAAAGAGCAGATTTTACATGCGTGGTCAGATTATGTGAAAGACTTTTATGATGATACAAGAGAAGAACAATCCATTGGCACCTTGCCGTCTTGACAGACGATAGTTTGTGCTTTAAAAAGGCATAATAACTTTTACCTATGGCGGTAGCGAATGTGACTGATAAGGCCAATTTGCGCTGTAAATGTCCGTTCACAGTGGGTGCATGTGAACATGTGGTCATTTCCACCATCATACACCATCTTACGTCTCACACGCTCGGTGTGTGACTTATCTGCAATAATTTTCTCCTTTGTCTTTATTCCATTTCTGATGTTTGCCCTCCATGCAACACGTTCAGCAGCGACTTTCTCCCAATGTGCATTATCAATGCATGTATCAATAAGGCCCGCTTACACACATCTTTGTATCGTAGTAGAGGTCGACCCTGAGATCTCTTACACATTTGTAATTCACCAAAGAAGATGTCCTTTGGTATTCTACCATCATCCATCCTCCTAAGATGTCCTACCCATCTAAGTCTACGAAGACTGAGCATGGAATAAACCGTCACACAACCCGATCTTTCCAATACTTCAGTATTTGTGATTTTGTCTTGCCACTTAATACCAAGAATTCTTCGCAGACGCCGCACATGAAAGCTGTTTAAACATTTCTCTTGGTGTGAGTAAGTTGTCCGGGTTTCACTGCCATAAAGAAGAGTACTAAGGACACAGGCTTGATAGACAAGGACTTTTGTTTTGGCAGTAAGCTTCCTGTTCTCCCACACTCTTTTTCGTAACCTGTTCATTGTTGTTGCCGCCTTACCAATCCGGATGTTGATTTCCTGATCTAGGGATAGTTTGCTATTTACCACTGATATGTAAAACGGTCTACCATCTCTAGTTCGGCGTCGTCAATAAAGATTGATGGTACCCCATGTGCACCTTGTGACATAATCTGTGTCTGCATTTTGCTAATTGTTAAACCAAATTCAGAACATGCATTGGAGAATGCAGATAGTAGACATTGCAATTCTTCCTCAGAGTGGGTCGTAACTGCAGCATCATCTGCAAAAAGCAACTCTCTGATCGGCACCCTCCTAATTTTGGTCTTGGCCTTCAATCTCTGAGCATTGTAGAGGCCGCCATCTGAGCGTGAGTGAATGTATATACCACCATCCTGATCACGAAAGGCATATTTCAGTAGAAGTGAAAAGTATATTCCAAAGAGGGTGGGAGCTAGAATACAAGTTTGCTTAACTCCACTCTTGATTTCAAACTCTTCAGAAGTTGCACCATCAAACTTGATTATACCCTACATGCCTGTGTGGAACGATTCCACAATGGACAGAAGAGTTGGTGGGCAGCCAATCTTCTTTAGTGCCTTGAACAGACCCTCACGACTTTGTGAGGTCGATGAAGGCAATAAACAGTCGTTGATTCTGTTCACGGAAGAACAATATGATCATTGGAATAATAATGAAGGACCGTCAATTTTAAAGAGGGAAGTTCAGAATGCTCTTAACCATATAAAAACTGACAAGACCCTGGGTACAGATAACATCACAATAGAAATGATCAATGCCTTAGAAGAATATGGAATAGACCAAGGCACCAGACTGCTGAACGCAATATATGATACTGGATATATACCTCATGAATTATGTAATTCTATATTTATTGCAATCCCGAAGAAATCAGGAGCCTTGGAATGAGATCAACATCGAGCATTTAGTATAATGAGCCACATCACGAAGATTTTGCTGAGGATTATCATGCAAAGAGTTAGGAAGAAAATAAACCCGAAATAGGAGAAGAACGATGTGGGTTTGTAGAAGGCAAGGGTACAGTAAATGCTGTGTATATACTGAGAACAGTAATTTAACGTTCTACAGAAGTAAACAAAGATCTATATCTTCGATTTATCGACTACACAAAGGCTTTCGATAAAGAGAGACATGTCGACATGATAAGGATGCTTGAAGATCTACAAATTGATGGGAAAGACACTAGACTTGTGAAAAACATATATTGGAAACAACAAGCTGCCATCAGAATTGATATTGATGTAGATCAATATCAGTCTGTTAAAAGAGGTGTGAAACAGGGATGTGTAATGTCTCCAGATCTTTTTTCTTTTTTTTTTTTTCCTTGTACAG
Source organism: Cepaea hortensis (assembly GCA_963921405.1). NCBI lineage: Eukaryota > Metazoa > Mollusca > Gastropoda > Stylommatophora > Helicidae > Cepaea > Cepaea hortensis. Next base: position 58,948,474 of record OY992878.1, on the reverse strand, counting down.
TAAAAATATTTTCAGAAATATTGAAGATATGGAAGGAATCAACATTGGGGGTCGATACATCAATAACATTAGATATGCAGATGATACAGTCTTGACTGCAGACAATGAGCAGGACCTGCAATATTTAGTAGATGCGGTTTTGCACACAGTGAGCAACTAGGGTTAGAACTGAATAGTAAGAAGACGCATATTATGGTCGTCACTGCAAAGAATGAAGTACCACAATGTGACATACGAGTAAATGGGCATATTCTTAAGCAAGTTAATCGGTACAGTTATCTCAGAACAGACATAACATCTGATAGGAGATGCCTTGAAGAGATTAGAACAAGAATTACCATGGCGAAGGTAGCCTTTTGCAAGATGGAAAACATACAGACCAAAAAGATATATCAATTGAAACGAGAAAAAGAGTGGTGAAGTGCTACATAGTACCTGTACTTTTTATGTATGTGAAGCATGGACAATGAGCAGTCAAGCTGAAAAACATCTGAAGGCTGTGGAAATGTGGTTTCTGGGGGAAAATGCAAAGAATATCATGGACCGACAGAAAAATCAATAAACAAGTCCTTCAAGAAACAAATCAAGATCGTAAACTGATTAAAGACATTATACGTAGACAGTCAAAATTGTTTGGGCATGTTATGAGAAGCAATGAATTGGAGAACTTGGTGACAACTGGCAAGGTTGAAGGGAAGAGACGAAGGAAAGCCCGAGAAGTAAATACCTGGATGACTTTGCCACGTGGCATGAACGAGACAGGAACCCTGAGCTGATCCACGACTCTGGGGATAGACTGAGATGGTAAAACATGACCGCCGACGCTTATCGGCATGGCACATTGATGGTATATATATATATATATATATATATATATATATATATATATATATATATATATATATATGTGTGTGTGTGTGTGTGTGTGTGTGTGTGTGTGTGTGTGTGTGTGTGTGTGATTAAGTATCTTACCATCTTACAACGATCGTCAAAATAAAAGACAACCAAACTAAAGAGTTTGGCTGGAGTTGGCTTAACCAATTTTGACAAACAAAGCTAGCCGGGGAAAATGACCACGGACCTTGTCACGACGCCTTCCAGAAACTGAGAAGCTGTGTATTCATGCAAACACTTGCAAGGTGACGGGTTTGGCCAAAAAGAGAACTGTCTAAACTCAGCAGTAGCCAAAATTCAACAACAGATATTACGGGTACCAGTATACCCTTCTTTTTAATGTACCATGTCCGTGAATGTTAACCCGGTCAACAAATGCTCGCACATGTCGGATGTGTCGGCCTACAGGCTCTGTATTGCAGCTCCACTCTAAACAGGCACAACGCAATCACATCCGGAAAAAAGTCTCAGGATGAACGAAGAAGAAGAAGAAGAAGAAGAAGAAGAAGAAGAAGAAGAAGAAGAAGAAGAAGAAGAAGAAGAAGAAGAAGAAGAAGAAGAAGAAGAAGAAGAAGAAGAAGAAGAAGAAGAAGAAGAAGAAGAAGAAGAAGAAGAAGAAGAAGAAGAAGAAGAAGAAATCTACCAAGTAGCGACCCGACGACCTTAGAATAGCACAATGATCTCGTCGACTGGATATGTTATATTTCACGTTAATTATCATTGTAAGAAATGTTGATATTGATGTAGTAAATAACAACGTTAACTAATAATGCATTTTAATTAACACACATAGATTAAAGCACCAAACTTGTGTATCTTCGTGGCTTACTTGCCACACTTAAGCTGTGTATAAATAGCAGAACAATATCTTTAAGTGTCTAGTCGCACCCAAATCACTGCAGCTAAATACTGACATTGTTCAGCAAGCCTAAAATCAATCCTAGGATTTTACCAAAATCAAATACAAACAAGGCCTGAATCCAATCATCCAGCTCCGAGAGTTGTACCCTTCATAGACGCCAGTGGAGAAGCAGCAGAGACTACATCTTGGAGTACCCAACTGCCAGCAGAGAGGACAGGAAGCTGAAGATAAGTGGCTCGACATCCATCTGCCACACTTATACCTACTACTATAATTCAGCCAGGGCCATTTTGCATAAGTCAGGGGTTTAAACAATAACATTCCGAATATCAGTATAATAATAAGATTGACAACCAGACGATAAAACATAGTAATTTAGGAAGTCAGGAGCATATTCAACAACCCTAATCTGTGTCAGTGCTATACTCCTATAGAGAGCAATCAGTGTTTTCTTAATAAATGCATGATTGTAGATTTAAATTGTAAGCCACAAGCGTCTGTTGTAATTCGTCATAAGATTATTGTATTTATTCAGGGTGACTGATCGAAGGTTGTAACTAGATTAATTGTCTCCCTATTTCCGTGTTGTGAGAAAGCGTAATGCTGTGGGATCCTTTACTTCGCAGGCACATTGTAGTACGTTAATTAGGTCTGCTATTCTTCTATAAAGTATTGATGTTTGCCTTACTCCCCTTAGCCTGGTGACTTTTATGATACTAGATCACTTCTGGGGCCTATAATTTTTTACAGCCTAGAATCACGAGCCACTTCGATCTTGTCTTCGGCAGTGAATAGTCTTTTTTGTCTGAAAGTTTACTTGTCGCTACTTTAATGTGAGAACTCTATCAAATAGCTAGAGCTACGCTACAAAGACATAAATTAGTATCTAATTTGGAAATGGAAGGCAGTTGTAACTCCACTACATGAAACCAGTGTCCTTGTTCATATTGACTCGTTAGCATCCACTCCACTATCACATATGAGCTGATATGTAGGACATATTATGTACAGATAATAGAAGAAAGTACCTGAAATAACGTTACTCTTGTCTGACGTCCATTGACCGCTGCGGCTGCTGTCGAAGTGTTTCAGCTTCAAGACCTTGTTGAAATTGATAATTCAACGGCCAGAAATTATATAGAAATAGCATTATTTATGAACATATTTATAATTTCATGACTGCTCACATGTCAAAACAATCCAGAGAGGAATGTAATGATTTCAATTCAGATATGTCTACATATGTACTGAGTCAATTCGGTGTGTAACCTCTCGTGCACTTTGACGGGATGCTCTGACCTTCAATCAGAACGTTTGCAGTTTAACTTCTTCTTACACTCCTTGGCGTGTGGTGTTGGTTATCATGTTTGTCCTCAGTCTTCTGTCTCTTGTGCTGCCAATCATTTATGATACTGATGTTCTTCTGTACCACGGTGTAAAACACTTGGTCTCTCACTGCCTCTCTCTCCTTCCAAATTGTCCTTTGTCACGACGTACAACAGTTTTCATCCTCTCAGGGTGTGCCAAAAGAATGTCGACTATCCTTTGTTGATACGAGTAACCAGTTCTCTTTGTGAGTTAACTTCTTTCAAGAAAACTTCATTGAGATTTTTATCTGTCCTTTGTGTTCGCATCACTCATCTTTAAAACCGTGGTGTTTGCATCACTCATCTTTAAAACCTTGGTGTTCGCATCACTCATCTTTAAAACCTTGATGTTCGCATCTCTTTTTTTTTTTTTTTTTTTTGCATATCCTTTACAGGACATCGCTGTCAACACCAGTATCGTTCAGCTGTATGTTGATTTCTTGGCAAGATTACGCTCAGTAGTTTGCCATTGCTTTCTGAGCGGCCGGCTCACATACCTCGTAAGTTATCGATGCGATTCAAACCACTGCTCATTCTTACCGTCATCACGTTACCGACGATAGTTTACGAGATTACGGAGAAAAGACATAACCTCTAAGCCACGACTCATCTTTAAAACCTTGGTGTTCGCATAACTATCGTTAAAACCTTGGTGTTCGCATCACTCACTTTTAGAACCATGGTGTTCGCATACCTATCTTTAAAACCTTGGTGTTTGCATCACTAATCTTTAAAACCATGGTGTTCGCATCATCATCATCGTGTGTTACGCCGATAAGAGTGGGCGGTCATATTTCGACAATCCAAACGATTACTAGAGTCATGGATCAGCTGTGTGTTCTTGTCTGGCTATATACCACGTGGCCAAGCCATCGAGGTAATTACTTCGCATCGCTCATCTTTGACATCATGGTGTTCGCATCACTACATAGTTAATCTGAAATTTGCCATAACCTACTACAAAGTTAATTTGTCATTGATTGATTGCCTTCACTTACCGGCATGACACACGATTATGATGATAATAGACAAATATACACACAGTCACAAATACACGCACACGCAAATACATACCTGTCTTTCGGCCTTATTTTTTCGTCTGCAGCCGCCACAACAGCAGATTTTGGCGTAGATAAAACGGAAAATGTCGGCCATGACACTACCAATATTCGCTAGACACAGCAACATCAGAGGGATGCCCAGAACGGCATAAGCTATACACACCAGTCGACCCCATACAGTTTTTGGGGCGATATGGCCGTAACCTGGCAAACACTACTCGGTAAATTTATCATAGCCTAGGAAACACTACATAGTTAATTTGTCATAACCTAGGAAAGAGAGAGAGAGAGAGAGAGAGAGAGAGAGAGAGAGAGAGAGAGAGAGAGAGAGAGAGAGAGAGAGAGAGAGAGAGAGAGATGATGTCATTCTCACAAAAATCAGCATCATTCATTTATGCACACATAGACCCACACACACACACACACACACACACACACACTAATGCTGTCTTTTTCTCTAACACAAAGCAGCGGAGTTCAGGTAGGCTTACACACACTCGCGCGGTGTCTTTAGCTCCAACCAAAATTTTCTTTTATTCCTCCTTCTTTTTACCCAATTAACCTTTTTGCTTTCAGTCGCATAATCCGGCCAACTTGTTACTGCACAGAACCTAGAGAATGGGGGAAAGAGACCGTAAAAAGACGTAACACAAACGCGAAAACAATTAAGTGTTTACTGAGACCTATTTTGTTTGTCCCCCTTGATTGGCTGGGCATTGTGAGATAAATGGCCTGCCTAAAACTATCAATACTCTCTTCCGGTTCGTCTCCTAGCAACTAGGACTCAAAGCGGCTGAGTTTCCTGTTGTGATTGAACTGCCCTTCTGTTGTGTATAAAAGTATTCTTTTGTTGCATCGTCTAAAGGAAAAATCTTGAGTAGCTGCTCAGTCTAGAAAAGGATATTTAAAATTGTATTTCAATAACACTTAAACACAACCACTTTTGATAGTTTGCTAGTCAGATAATATGCAATTTACATCGCACAATTGACTGACAAATTCAAATGCCAGTAAAGTGTTTGTTTTTTAAACTACTAAAGGTAAAGGTAAAGGCAGTTTAAAAAAAAAAAGTTAGTTGCATATCCTTTACAGGACGTCGCAGTAAACGACTGTGATCTCTG